>BMAO01019779.1:0-53675 GCA_019973975.1 Trichonephila clavata | reverse complement strand
AAGAACGGATTTCCGAAATTCAAAACGCAAGGGGCTTAAGGGGTTAAGGGCGTTATAAATAATTGCTTCCATGTTTAAACTACTAGATGTACAATCTTGGAATTGGGTAAGCAGATTCCTTTCAGAGAGTAGAGATCCGCTACAAAATGAGTTTGGTGAAAATCGACCCCCAAGTGGAGTTGCAGGGGCTTAGGGGGCGTTATAGATAATTATTTCAATTTTTAAACTATTTGACGCACTGTCTTTAAATTTGATAAATAGATTCATTTCGTAGAATAATGATTAGTTACAAAACTGGTTTTGTGAAAACAGACTTCTAAGTGGCGTTTTGGGGATTAAGGGGCGTAATAAATAAATATATCCGTTTTTAAACTACTTCACCTACCTGCTTGAAAATTGGTAGGTAAGTTTCTTTCCTGGAGTAAATATCCGCTACAAAATGGGTTTTGGGAAAATTGACCCACAAGGGGTGTTGCGGGGGCGGAGGGTTTAAGGGGCGTTATAAATTCCGATTTTTAAGTTACTAGACGTACAGTCTTGAAACTTAGTAAGCAGATTCCTATTCATAGGGTAGAGATACGCTACAAAATGGGTTTCGTGGAAATTGCCCCCCAAGTGGCGTTGCGGGACTTAAGGGGCGTTATAGATAATTATTTCCATTTTTAAACTATTAGACGCAGTCTTTATATTTGATAAATAGATTTCTTTCATAGAGTAGAGATCAGCTATAAGAAAGTTTTGTGAAAACAGTCCTCTAAGTGGCGTTGCAGGGGATTAAGTGGCGTAATAAATAAATATTTTCGTTTTTAAACTACTTGACCTACTTGCTTGAAAATTGGTAGGAATGTTTCTTTCATGGAGTAAATATCCGCTACAAAACAGGTTTGGGGGAAATTGACCCCAAGGGGTGTTGCGGGGGTGGGGGTGTTAAGGGGCGTTATAAATTACGATTTTTAAGTTATTAGACGTACAGTCTTGAAACTTAGTAAGCAGATTCCTCTCATAGGGTAGAGATACGCTACAAAATGGGTTTTGTGAAAATTGCCCCCAAGTGGCGTTGCGGGAGTTAAGGGGCGTTACAGATAATTATTTCCATTTTTAAACTATTAGACGCACAGTCTTTATATTTGATAAATAGATTTATTTAATAGAGTAAGCTATAAGAAGGTTTTGTGAAAACAGACTTCTAAGTGGCGTTGCGGGGTATAAGTGGCGTAATAGATAAATATTTTCGTTTTTAAACTACTTGACCTACTGCTTGAAAATTGGTAGGAATGTTTCTTTCATGGAGTAAATATCCGCTACAAAACAGTTTGGGGAAATTGACCCCAAGGGGTGTTGCGGGGGTGGGGTTTAAGGGGCGTTATAAATTACGATTTTTAAGTTATTAGACGTACAGTCTTGAAACTTAGTAAGCAGATTCCTCTCATAGGGTAGAGATACGCTACAAAATGGGTTTCGTGAAATTGCCCCCAAGTGGCGTTGCGGGACTTAAGGGCGTTACAGATAATTATTTCCATTTTTAAACTATTAGACGCACAGTCTTTATATTTGATAAATAGATTTATTTAATAGAGTCAGCTATAAGAAGGTTTTGTGAAAACAGACTTCTAAGTGGCGTTGCGGGGTATAAGTGGCGTAATAGATAAATATTTTCGTTTTTAAACTACTTGACCTAGCTGCTTGAAAATTGGTAGAAATGTTTCTTTCATGGAGTAAATATCCGCTACAAAACGGGTTTGGAGAAAATTGACCCCCAAGGGGTGTTGCAGGGGGTTAAGGGCAGATATAAATAATTATTTCTATTTTTAAACCATTAGACTCACAGTCTTGAAATTTGGTAAGCAGATTCCTCTCATAGGATAGAAATACACTACAAAATATGTTTTGTGAAAATTGACCCCTAGGTGGCGTTGCGGGGGTTCAAGGGGCGTTATTGATAATTTTTTTGCATTTTTAATTAATTAGACGCACAGTCTTCAAATTTTGCTAAGCAGATTCCTTTCATAGAGTGCAATTCCCTACAAATGGGTTTTGTGAAAACAGACCCAGAAGTGGCGTTGCGTGGCTCAAGTGGCGTTATAGACAATTATCCCCATTTTTAAACTGTTAGACGTACAGTCTTGAAATTTGATAAGCAGATTCCTTTCGTAAAGTAGAGAACCGCTACAAAATGGGTTTTGCGAATATCAACTACCAAGTTTAATTTCGGGAGTTTAAGAGGCGTAATCGATAAATATTTCCATTTTTAAACTATTTGATCATCCTGCTTGAAAATTGGTAGGCATGTTCTTTTCATGGAATAGAGTTCCTCTAACAAAGAGTGAAACGAAAATTGACCCCTAAGGATGTTTGCGAGGGGTCAAGAGGAGTTACAGAAAAAATTAATGTTTTTAATTGTTAGACCCATATACTTGAAATTTGTTAAGCATGTTTCTTTTGTTGAATAGAGATCCACTAAGAATGTATTTTAAGCAAATCAAGTTCTTCGGGGGGGGTGCAGGGGGTTACTGGGACGTATTGACAAAAAAAATTACTTTTTTCGAGCTACAAGGAGTATAATAATGAAATTTGGTTTGCATTTTTCTTTTGTTGAATTGAAATCCTCTAAGAGCGGTTATTTTGGAAAACGGCTCTCAACGGGATTACGGGGATATTGATAGTAAAACTTCTTTTTTTCTGTTAGATTTAGACTTGAAATTTGGCTTGCATGTTCAATTTACGGAGTAGAGATCCACCGAAAATTGGTTTTGCGGGAATCCACTTGGTTTTTGGGTTACGAAAGAGCAAATATCATTCTATACTTCAATTTTAGAGATTTTTAGAAAATACAAATTAGATGAGTTCTGCCCTTTTTTTTGCGACAGCTAAAGGTATAAGTATATTTTTCAATACAATCGAATTCTTAATGCTAGGACTTAGATATCAATAATTTATACATATATATAAGCAGTAAAAATTTATAAAACATCATGAAATACCCAGCGAAGTGGCGGGTAACAGCTAGTAAATTTATAATTGACGCGTACTTAGTTATTTCTTAAAAAAAGCGAAATGAATTTCCGGTTGGAAAATATCACGACAATGTATTCCGCATATCTGGAAAAATTCCTCCAAACATCTATTTCTCTGCAAGGAATCGGGAACCACTGTAGCCTAGTGGTTATGGAAACGAGTTTGTGGCCAGCATATCGTGAGATCGAGCTTTAGTGGCACTGAAAACTCACGGTCTAGAGGGGCTGTTACTCGTTAAACCTGACCTGGTTCACAAAGTCAATCCTTTTGGTGTGATGTAGTAGGTTGGAAAAGTGGGTACCGTCTCACGCGTCGTCCTCGTGACATAATAGTTCGAAACTTAACGTTCCTTTGCCAATAACCATTGCCTTGCCTCATAGTTTAACGTTAATAAAAACTTATTCAGTCCGGAAGTAATCGGCTACACATAACCTTTTACTTATTTGGTAAGGAGTTTCTTTAATACATTTTAGGGATCATCAATGTCTACACAGGCTTTTGTAGGACTTTTTTTTTTTGATACTGGCAATAAATGTTCCTTAGATAATTGTTACAACCCATATTTATCCTTGGGGTAAATTTTAGTGTAGTTTGCATTTTTAACAAATTAAAAGTATTTTTGAATTTAAACTTCTATGCTCACGAGTGAATGGAAAATTTGCCCAGTTTTGTGTAACAGGGAGAAAACGAACGGAAGTAGTGATTTCCCCCACCATCTCCCCCAAATCGTAGCAATGGTGAGGAAACAGCGAGCGGGTGGAAAAGACAGCTTATAGGCTTCTTCTTCAGTCAACTAGTGAACCTATGAGAGGGAGTAAACTGAATGAAAAAAGAGAGGGGTTTGCCTTTGCTAAAAGTAGCATCAGCGGTCAGGAGTTGGTGTGTGTGTGGGGGGGGGGAATTCGTTTCCGTAGAAACGAAGAAACTGCAACTTTTCTACATTCGTTCTTCACGTGGTTGGGTTTTCGATTCGTTTAGCTCAATGGAGGGGGGGGGGAGAAACACCCTGTGACTTGCGTCATATCCGTGAAAAAGTTGGATGATTACTTTCCGATTGGTCGACTTCCCCCCCCTTTTCTCACCAGACCAGGGGACATTTGTCAACGGTTATATGTGTTGCAATGTTTGCGTTACGGTGTATAGACAAAATAGCTCTTGCAGCAAGAGCGTGCCTTTTAAAAATATTTCCTTAGATTGTTGGCGACATGGAGAAGTTTTCGGCAGCTAACTTGTTTTTTTAATTTTCATTTGCGTTGAATTATTATTGATTCTAATCAGAATGCCTAAATAAAATGCACAAAGAGGAAAAAGAAAAACTAGCAGAGAATTCAGTGGAAAAAGTGATAAAAGAAAACAGAAAAATAGTGCAAATTCATCAAGCACTAATGCCAAATCTCGATCAGAGTACATGAGAGAATATTGAGCACGGAAAAAAACATTGCAAAATATTCTCGTAATGCCGAGTTTAATGACTGATGATGGGAATGCTATTTTTTTTGTTTAACATTTATAAACCCCGTGCTCCACGTAATGTATAACACGGGGGCATACAACACAGACAGAAGAAAGGATTACAACACAAACATCCATGCCTTCTCCGGGATTCGAACCCAGTCCCTACGGCACCGCAGTCAGCTTCACTGACCACTATACCGGATGGGCGGCATGGGAATGCTATTGAGACTCATCTAATGCCAGAATTGATTAATACGGACTTTGTGAACCACCCTGTGCAGTCAACAAGTACAGAGCCCTCAACAAGTCTAGTACTTGTTGGAACTGATGCATGTGAATCGATTATAAATTCTATCTTACGTTACAAAGACTATGATTCCCATAAAAATGCTCACAAATATTTCTAAAAGCGATTCGTTGATAATCCTTTCGGTCACGGGTTTTCGATTTGTGATAGATTATGGTTTAGCGATTATTTGAAAACGCCTGTTGCTGAGCATAAAAATATTTTACAAAATATTTTACCGGGAATAAATTTAGAAGACATTAAAGCGTGCTACAGTTGCCGACAAAGTTTAAATAGGAAAAGTATACCAAATTTATCAAAATATAATGGTTTTGTATACCCAGAAATTCCACCACATCTTCCTACTTTGGATATGGTATCAGAAAGACTAATTTCTCGACGAATACCTTTCATACAAATTAGACGATTGAGACATGTACACGGTCAATTTGGAATATTAGGGCAAATAATCAATATTCCGGTATCCGTCAATACAATGGTCAATCGACTGCCATGGAATGTAGATGATGATTACTGTGTCAATGTTCACATCAAAAGGAGGAAAATTCACAGAACTAATTATTTGATGGGTTTGGTTACTAAAAGAAACATCAAAACATGGTTGCAATATTTAGTAGCTACTCCACTGTACAGAATGTATGATGTTACAATCGATGATAGTTTCTTCAATTTCAAACAGAGTGCGTCTCAAGTTCTTCAAGATGAAATCAGTGAAAATATAAATATTGAAGAGAGTCTTACAGCCCAGCAACAGATGTTTTTATGGAATGAAGGGAAATATCTTCGTATTGCTCCTGGAGAAGCGAATATACCAAGAAGTTTCACTTCTATCGCGTGCCATTCCTCGCACCATTTTTTTTCTGTTTCAAATTTAGTTTAATTTTTTTTCAATTGTCGTTGGTCTAGATCATAGGTTCTCAACGTGGGCGATAACGCCCCATTGTGGGCGTTTGAGGTTTTCAGGGGGGCGGTTAAAGATCCAAAGAAAATTAGGGGCGTTGAGATGGCACGGAGGAGCTAGGGCAGATTAACCAAATATAGTCTAAAAAGACTAAAAAAACATGCTGATTATGTACTAACAAAAGCAAACTTTAATACTGTTTACATGTCGGTTGTATGTATTTAAATCATTCATCTATCACATTCATGAAAATTCACATATTTCGGTAGTTCGGGAAGTGGATGAAAAACTTAAAGATTACATTACATTCAGACCTACATTAAATTGAATGATACAGTGGATTTTAATTTCTGTAGAGCACGTCTTGCCTTTGTCTGTGAGCAGTAGGAAAAATGTTTCGTCCACTGCATTTCATTGTGTATATTATCCAAGGAACATAATTAAATATGTTAACCTGGAATTAACGTGTGATTCTTTAAAGACTGAAACTGTCAATTTATATATTTATTTTGAAAGCAATAGTTTTTAATATGAATTACTTCCTAGCATCAAAACCCCTACCTGTCTTTATAACAGGTAACCTAAAAATTTTATTCCACTCTTTTAAATGAAGAAGAAAATCACACAGTAGCCTTTCGGTTCCAACAATATCTTATCTATGACTAAAATATATACTATTATACATTTAAATATATTTGTGGCAATAGCTATTTCAAATTCGCAAGTAAAAAAATTGAGACTTTAGAAAAAAAGTAAACTAAAAAATATATTCTATTAGTGATAGAATATTTAAAAAAAATTTAACTCTTGCTTCCATTATGTATATATTATGTGAACTCTTATTTCTGTAGAATGGGAGGAGGCAGTATCAAAATATTCACTAGAAAAGGGGGTGATATCGAATTATTCACAAGAAAAGGGGGCACCAGTTCAAAAAAGGATGAGAATCTATGGTCTAGATCATGGTTTTCCCCCTTTTTATTCGTTGTGGTACAATTTGAACAACTACAAAATTTGGTGTCACACTAAAAATTATATAAGTTTCAAAGGATTTTACTCACCTTTAATACATTATGTGTAATAATTTATAACAATTTTCAGTGTTAAATAAAATAATATGTATGGCAAAGGCAAAAAAAAATGTTTATTCATAATTAGTTATAAATTAATTGTAATACATTAATTGTGTAACTTGAACTTGATGATTTTTGATAATTTCATTTATATTTGGTCGTAGAAATGATAATGCCACTCTCATTTTGTCATCTATATTTATATGTTTCGATCTTTTTTTCTTTTTTATATTAGCTAATGCTGAAAACCCGAATTAAAACAAATATGATGCACACACACACAGACAAATTTTTAAATTATAATTTTTTTTACTATATTAAGGTATAATCCTTCCTAATCTCCCCCTCTTTTTGAATTAATTGTATTTTGAATGTTTTGAAATTAAATCTTGATAATTACAGAGGGAAAATAGTTCATCATTTTAATTTAAAGTTAAATTATACACAAATGAATTACAAACCCATTCATCAGATTCTAAATTATGCCCTAAATGAAAAATCAAAAATCAGATCCGAGAAATAAAAACAAATAAAATATATCTTATCCAGAAGCCCGCAAATTAATAGTACCACATCTCAAACTTACGCTCAGGCTACTATGTATTCTAATATAAACAATTCTACACACACAGATGAAAATATAACTAAATAAAATGTCCTCTTTTAAATTTACTTCAACCGCTTTCATCCCTCCCTAAGCAAACATATCAGTACCCACTCCTGCTGTTCCCACATCATCATTTTCAACCCAAGCACACCTCTTGCCATCCACCTCTTCAATAGCAGCCACAATATCAGAGCCTCAGCCTCCTATATCTAATGCAGTGCTTTCCACCACCAATAATATGTTCAACCCTATAGAATCTTCATCAATCATATCCGCTTCCTGATCCAACTCCGGTATTCAACCTCCCTCGGCATCTACTATAATACAGGGCTTGAAACAAAATTCAAAAACTCATACGAGGAAAAAGAAATTACTTAAATCAATGAAATCAAAATAGAAATAAAAATGGCTCATACTGAAAAGTACACATCAACGGGATTCCTCAGACGAGGAAATGATTGAATATAACGAAGATGAATTAATTTTACCAAATAATCCTCAATATTTATTTGAATATCATAATAATCCTGATAAATATTTGCAAAGGTTAACTCCAAAGCGTTTCAGAAAAAGTAGATACTAATTTCTATTTATAAAACATTGATTGTTTAAGCCTTTACTTTAAAAACTCTTCTTTCATTTATATCTTTTTCAAGTGAAAAGTTCTTTAGCGGCGTTGGGCACTTTTTGGTAGGCGAAAATCTTATGGGTTCGCGTCACCGACATGCTGTGACTGGCGCACGCGCAGTGTGCTGTTCGCCTTAAGACACTTTTTGAATAGGTAAAATCTCGTGCGTTCGCGTCATCGAAATGCTTATAGCAGTATATCTGTAGCTATACAGCTGACGTATAGTGCTGTGTATATCTTATAAGTGAAATTCAATGGATTTAGTGAAAAGTTCAAGTGTATATACTGTGCATTGCTCGTTACGATTCCGAGAATGGGCAATACATATTAATGTGGTTGCCGTTTATATTTCGCTTGGAAAATAAATCTATGAGATAGATACAACACTTTTTATTCGACAATTTGAGGATTTATACAAAAGCAGGTTCTGAAATACTCGAAAATATTTGGCGAAAAATATCATAATGTACCGATGATTTTAAGTGGAGGCTTCAATATTAACTTTGAAGATGATAAAAATCTACCACTAATTGAATTTCTAAATGAAACACTTAATTTAAAAATGTCCAATGATCGAAAACTCAGTACTACAAAATATAAAACGACGATCGATGCGGGCTTTACGCGATACTTAGATAAATTTGAATCAAACATTTTCTTTTCTTACTTTAGTTACCATAAGCTTATTGTATTTTTTTAAAAAACAAAATGAAATAATTGAAAGTACAAACAGTCTAAGTATTGTTGAAATGAATGATGACAATGATGCAAACAATTAAAATAGTGTTAAAAATCAAGTACATTGAAATTTAAGTAAATACAAATACTATCCATAAATAATATGATTGTGTATTAATTATTTGAATTAAATTGTATTTATATTTTGTTATGATCTAGTACAGCCCGTAACATATTTGAATAATAAAAAACATATAAATATGCATTTAGTTGTTGCTCGGAGTGTCAATGGATGTGAAAATCAGATTGATGTTGATAATTTTAATTCAAACTTTATGAAATTTCAAATTTTAATACTAAAAAAGTTCTAAGTTTTCACTTCTATCGGCAGTCTCTATAACTGCCAATTTTTTTATTTTAACACTGTTATTTCAAGAACTTCTCTGACTTTGGTGGGCGAAATCCCCCACCGTTTGTTTGATTTTATCATTAGAATACGTTTTTTTTTTATACTTGATTTGATATTATATTTTAACTTTTAATGTCTTGTCAATTGATTTTAGATATTTTATCACTAATTTTATTATTTTAACAAATGTTTGACGCAGTATATAGTAAAAACTGGCTCTTGCACCCACACATTCACTCACTCAGTCATAACTAGATTATATATTACTTCTTTATAAGAGGACGTGAAATGATGCTGTGTAACAGTACTTTTTATTTGAAGCTTATTCTAAAACCATTGGTTAATGCTGAAAACCATTGGATCATATTCGAAGCTTAACTATTGATGCTAACGTAATGGTATTTTAAATACAGTTCGATATTTGTATTGTGCTTTCGTAAACTCGACAGTTTTGTTCCTTGCATCACGCCCTGTAGTCCTATAACACGCCATGTCATCATAGAAATATGCTGCGAGCCATGTAATGATGTCCTTCCTTTGTTCTGAGTGAGATTATCCAACGTCCTATTGCGTGGAGCTGCCGAGCTGTTCAATCAATCTCATTGGCCGATGCTTCGTCACACATCTAAAGAGGGCGCATAACTCATGATTGGCTTTAGGATTAGGAAACAAGTGGATAAAAGATGTCTCGCTTTTGACGTCATTGAAACTATTCACCCGTGTGATAGCATTTCGAATATTTATTGTTATAGTTCAACTAACGATTAATTCTTTTAACAATATCGATTTTATTCTTTATACGAAATAGGCGCGATTCCTGTCTTCTATTACTTGAATATTTTAGAATTTTCTTTTCAACAAAAATTAGGGATGACACAGCTGTTTGTACAATTCATTTTAAGGTGGTAGTCATTGAAATAGGGTTTATTTAGGAATATGTTAGTAATAACAATATTGAAACCAAATAAAGAATTAGGAAATAATTAAGACAGGAATCGAATGTTTGTCTTCTAGTATTTTAATACTACATGTTTTGCATTATACACTCATGTCCATAAATTAAGGATAATTCAGAATCACACAGAAATTGAACTCTAAAATAAAAATTTCACCTGTAGAATTATCACACACATCTTGAAGCAGAATATGCAAATTACAGGAAACCACCAGATGGCGCGAATAGTACGTCACAATGACGAGAGTGTAAGAGAGGGGTATATAAGGAATGGTGGCAAAGAAGTAAAATTGTTCACAAGCGCTTTAAAAGCCTTTCAGTGCAATAACCGCATAGTTATGGCCCAAAGGAAGCATTTGGATGATTTTTTACGTGGTAGAATTATCGGACGACTAGAATGTGGACGTACCCAACTGGAAGTGTCCGAGGAACTTGGAATCGCCAGAGTGTCATTTGGCAACGATTCCAAGATGATGGTAATGTGAGTAGATGTTACAGCACAGGTCGCCCCCGAGTTACAACGCCCAATGAGGACCGGTATTTGGCAGTCACTGCCAAAAGAAACAGACGGAGCTCAGCATCAGACCTATCTAGTCAGCTCTCTTCAGCTACCGGTACGACAGTTTCAAGGCAGACCGTATACAGACGCTTAGGGCACATTGGTCTATATGCTCGTAGGCCTGTCAGATGTTTTCCCCTTACCGCAACTCACTGTCGCTTGCGATTAACCTGGAGTGGAGAGCATGCATTGTGGACACCGCAACAGTGGTCTTGTGTGATGTTTTCCGACGAGTCCAGGTTTAGTTTGCAGTCTGATTCTCGCCGGACTTTCATATGGAGAGCACCAGGTACCTCTTTACCACCAAGAGAACACCATGCAGGATGACTCGTTTGGGGAGGAATTATTCTTGGTTCCAGAACTGACCTGCATGTTCAGAGTGTAACGATGACAGGCCACATCTATCGGGATGTCATTCTGGAACAACAACATGTACGTTTGTTTTGGGGCGCCATGGGTGCTGAATTTCTGTTTATGGATGACAACGCTCGTCCTCACCGTGCAAACATTGTAGACGAATGCCTTCAATCGGAGGATATCACTCGTATGGATTGGCCAGCAAACTCACCTGACTTGAATCCAATAGAGCATGTGTGGGATATGTTTGGCCGACGAATTGAAGCTCGTCAACCCCCTCCCACCTGTCTACCGGAACATCGGAGGGCATTGCTTGATGAGTTGTGTAATATTCCCCAAGATCAGATTGATAATTTGATACTCAGCATGCGTAGGCGTTGTAAGGCCTGTATTACATCATCCGGGAGACATACTCCGTATTAACCATCATACTAACCATGTTATACTGTTTTTCGTAAATAGGTTATTTTTTGAAATTTGCTCAAGGGAGTAAAAATCGCAATTTTTATTAATTATGTCAAACACATAGCATCTTTTTTGCTCTTTACCTTTTGTTTAATAAATAGACCTTACAAATAAGTCAAATTTTTTTTTGCTTCTGTCTCTTTCTTTGCCTGAACTTCATTATCTTTAATTTATGGACATGAGTGTATTTTTGGTATACTCTGTGACATGTAAATTAGTATTTGTTTATAATGAATCATAACTTAATTTCTAATTAAAATGTAAAAGAAATAAAGTATATGTTTTAATGCATTTTATCTTATAAAAGAAGTTAAGTAGATTCGTATTCAATTCGTCATAAATTATATAATTCCCTCATTTCTCCTTAAAAGTATTTTTTATTACTAGTAGCGTTTTAGCTTTTACAAACAATCTCGTATAGTACTTCTCATTTTGTACTATCTAAAAATATATTTTAACACATTATATTTCCTTTTTTAATTCAAGATTTTTTAATATTTTAGGATTCATTGAAAAGTTGTCTTATATATATATATATATATATATATATATATATATATATATATATATATATGCCAAATTAATTAAATTTTTTTCTGCTTAAGTTTACTAATTTGTTAATTTCTTAGTGTCAAGGATAAAATATGTATTTTGCCATAAAAATTTTATTTGAAAAAAAATTGTAAACATTTAAAAATTGTTCAAAATTAGCATAATACTTTAAGTAAACTGCGCACAATTTTTGTAATTAAAAATATATATAATTTGTTTTAAAATTTAAACAGATCTTAAAAGTAATACAAGGTATAGTATTTTTATTATTATTTTCAGTTAATCCGTTTTTCGCAACTGCAACATTTATTGAAATAAATTACAATTCTCCTATTACAGCTTATTATAAATCCTTTCTCTCAAACCAACAATAATAATTTTCGGGTAACCTATTCTTTTTACTTATTCAGGACCTTTGCAAACTGTTGTGGATTCTCAAGGTTTTTAATCTGAATGACTATTAAATAGACCTAACTATAACTTATCAGTTTCTTTTTGAATATGTTGCCGGTGCTTGATGTAATATAAACTCAAAAACATTTAATAGTTCGCTCAAAGGATCATTCAAACTGTTTTCTCTATGCTAAAACCACTGTACAGTGTGTTTCTGTGGATATGAAGTCGATCGAACAAAGATATCCTACGAATGAGTGGCTCCATGTCTACACTGACGGTTCATACCAGCCAGAAACAAACGGAGCTGGTGTGGGATGGTTCTATCGGCTGTATGAGGGCTCATTTAGCAGTGGAAAAAAAAGCCACCAACTACGATGGCGAGGTCTTGGGTGTTCCGAAAGCTGCAATGCAATTACTAGCTGCTGGCCTAGCTCCTGCAAAAGTTGTCTTCTTCATAGACTCCTAAGCAGCAATTTTAGCTTTAAGCAGCAATACACCAATTGACTGCCTTAACACAATTCAATGTCGAACTAAAATTGCGGAGCTAATCTCATATGACTGGACTGTGGCCTTACAGTGGGTCCCAAGTCATGTTGAGATTCCCGGCAATGAGAAGGTCTACCAAAAAGTCAAGCAGGGAGCCGAGTCGTTCTCAACCAGAACAGCAAGGAGCATCATTTCTACATTCAATCGACTAATTTACTTCTGTGACCCAAAAAACCCAAGAGCCTTGGACAGCCTTGGGAAACTTTGGCCACTATGGGTACAATTCCGAGGCACCCAGCGAGAGTCGAGGCTATTGCCCACTTTCGCCTAACCACTGGACATGACTTTTTGGGAGCACACCTCCGCTGGCTTGGCCTGCCTGCTGACGAGGCCTGCCCACCCTGCTGCCATGACAGAATGGATGGAGATCACCTGTCCCAATACACTGGACTTGATGAATACCTGACTGAAGACATCGTCAGTCGGTACTGGGAAGCTCGGCGTCAAATGGTCAAGAAGCCAAGCACGGGCGTTAGATAAATAAAAATAACTATGAAGTTAGCGTGATATTATTTTTTATCTCACCAAAAAGATCTCAGAAAATTCTCGTATTACTTTTCTTAAGTAAAACACTCTCATATGTGATCATTTGTAATAGTAGGCATTTGGAACATTTGCTTAAAAGAAAAAGAAGAACTAATTTAATTTTATTTATAACACAAACCTTCAAAATTAAAGTAACTGAAAAATACAAAAGAAATTTCCGGTGATTTTCATGTAATTTGTTGTGCTGATTTAAAAAATGACCACTATTTTTTCCCAGAATGTCAGGACATTTTTGTAAACTCGATGTATCATACTTTTCTTTAAAATCCTATTTGAAAAGGAATTCTCTCGCTTCTTAGCATGTACCATCTAGCAACAGAAGTTTTTATCCAGTTAAATCTATGTAAATATCGATTATTCATGAGGCAAATTGATTGCTCAGTAAATGTATGGGAACCACTGTTGCCAGATCTAACGATTTGCTTCTGGTTGAGAGAAAAACAAGTTTCCTAAAGTTTTAAACTTTTTATATTCAATTATGGTATAAATTCTTCAAAAAATCCCAATCATACTGCTTTAAATAGCTTTTATTAAGGTAATTTATATAAAATAAAAACGAATGACCAAGAGGAGCGAATATATTTCATGTGTACATGATAGTTTGAAACAAACTTTAAATTCTGAATAAAGCAAAACAAAATTTCTATTTAAATGTGCACTTTTTTTCTCCTTTGAAACTTTTTTTTGACGTTCTTTTATATTCAATCTCCAGACTATCTTGTATTAACATTCAACAATAGTCAGTGAGCATGTTTTTGTGACCACTTATACAAGATAATAAACAAGTCTTTTGTTGCTACTTAGAGATAGTTTGATAAAGAAAATCCCGAACTCCGACTTAGTCATTTGATCATGGCTTCAAGTTTTGTATTCTATCATATTAGTCCCATAGTATCCATCACTGGGATGCGGGGTTTCTTATATAACCCCTCCTTATATATTAATACATCCAGTACTTACTATCGATATTGATGCTTATATAGATGTGTCCTAATAAACTTTTTTTTAAAAAATATGTATAATTTTTTAAAAAAAAATATAGTTATAGAAATTTTAATATTGAGTAGAGGTTTATAAAAAACATGCAGCACGAAGTACTGGATTTCGCACATAGCAAACATTTTCCATGCCCAAATTTTATTTCGATTATAAAAAATTTATTGTGCAAAATCATATATTATGACTCGTATTGAGATTGTGCCCAAATATGCAATTTCGGCTCTTTTCCTTCTGTTGATAAGAACTTGTTGATTGAGCATGGACTCATTTCGTGTGCTCATGACGTAAACATGTTCCTGAACAACAGGATTAGTTTCCAGGAGGAAGTATTTGCCTCATTAAGTAAACAATCTCTTCTACAGAACGTGTCTTTGAATTTTACGGAGGATTAAATGCAATCCCAATACCATTCTAATTATATCTCTGACTGCGAAATGTAATTAGAAGTTCCCTTTATGATAATGTACAGATGGAACATCCCCCAAAGTTCATTTAAATCTTAACCATAAAGCTTAGTGCTACTTATTTCTCAACATATCCATTTGATAAATGCCTTTCAATACCACATTTAAGGCTTATTGGTTTCATAAGTAGTAGAATGCATTTCTGAGTGTTTTTAATTTGTTTCTTTAAGGAAGCTCTAAAGAAACTATTGAGATTTATTTTATTTTGAACTTCTTAATTTATAAGGACATTTAGTTCATTTAATAGAGTAAATAGATTTTTTTTAAGTGTGAAATGAAAGTTTATTGTGCAGAAAAAAATTCTAATAGCAGTCTTTTTGTAAATATAAACCCATTTCACATTTTACTCGAAATAAATTCTTTGTTTATTTGATATTTTTGAGACACTTTTACAAGCTTCAATTGTATGTAAAGGGAATCTTCGAACTCCCTTTTTTCCACTTTAAAAGGTCTGGTTAATTCAAAGTTTTGCTCACTTGTGCAGGACTGATGAAAATACAATAATTTTATAATTTCGTTCCATTGGCTGATCAGAATCATCTGGATTAACGATTTTCTATTTTCAGATCAGATTTTGCAGCTGGCTATTACTTCCAGATTCCATTTCCAGATTTAGCAACTAATTCTAAATTTGGCAAATAATTCCAGATTTGGCGACTAAAATATTAATTTACAACTTAGTTCGATTAACTATAAAAGGGTATTTAATTTTTTAAAATATAATTTATTTAAAACTATATATTAAATTATTATTCATGATATTTGTGGATATAGTTTTCTTTTGATTTGTGTTAAATTTAAGAATTATATCCCACAGAGATATGGATAATTTGAAACAAGAGTCAACTTTGATTCTCCTCCATATTTTAAAAATATATTTCAAAAAACCATAGAAAAATATCGTGAAAAATAAAGAAAACATACAATATTGCAAAAAAAAAAAAAAATTGTTTGGTATTTTTCAGTTGAAGATAATGAAACACACAAAAAGTTTTCGCTGATTTTCTAAAGGATACCGTAATATTAAAATGCGTTTTCTATGTTTCCATTTTATGACCAATATTTTCAGCTGTCGTATAAATCACAAGCATAGTATGAAATTACACCTTAAATACTAATTTCGTTATTAGTGTTTCCTTAAATCAAAAATATTTTTAGTTGAAGTAAATCTTGGAATAAAATCTATGTTAGTAATTTGATTATTCTCATATATATAAATATGTAGATCCTGAGATATATGGGAAAAAATCACTTAACCTTTTTTATATATTAGACTATACCTAGTCGTGTTCCATAAGTTCTGATACAAAAGATTTGAGATCGTCCGCTCTGACTCAAACACAGCAGACCATCTTAAGTTTCAAAGTTAGAGATCGTCTGCAATATTTTTCAGATAATGATCTTTTATGAATGTCTAAATCAGTTAAAGTTTTAACTTTAAACAGATATTTCTCTGCATCAAAGAAGGAAGGCATGTCTGGAATTTTAACACTTTGAATATTTAGGCATCAAAACATTTTTCATTTATCGAACCAACTAGTTTCTCTCAAGAGTTTAGATTAAAAATATGCAGTTTCTTCTAAGTAGAAAGAATTCAATTAAATCCAATTGAAGTAATATAATACAGTTCTATAAATAGTTCATGAAGACGGGGATTTTATTAATGGTGTAGTTAAAAGCTGTGAAGGAAGGATGGCAATGTAAACTTCGAAAGCAAAGGTGGTACATATCAAGGAATGGAACAAAAATACAAGGCTTTAATATCGTTTACAATTGATAGAAATGAAACATGAGACATTTTAAACCTAAATTTAAACCAAAGTCTAAAGAACATTTAGCAAATTTGATCTTTTATGATAAGTTTTGAAAGAGATAAAGACAATTGCAGTGTGTTTTCTATAAAAGAGTGGTAGCGCAAATGGCGAAATAACAAAAAATCTGTACCTGAAATGGATGAACTTATAGTTTGCTTTCAGTCAATGCGTTGATTACCACCGGCAAATAAAAATTTAATTCAATTGTTGCGTAAGTAACAGAATGCTGATTTTGCTACTGACAAAGTTGAAAAGGAACTTTTCACTGAAGCTGGAAGAACAAATCTGAAAAAGAAAGTCGAGCTTCTTGAGTCCACTATTGTTGGATACGTTTACGTGTGTGTAAAATTTAAATAAATCAAATAAAAATAGAAAGAAGTACAACACATTGACTGTTATATCTGGTGAATTCAGTCAGATAAAGACGACCATTTTGTCTTTTAAAACTTTTATTGCGAGACGACACGGACACGACACGAACATTAAGGGGCTTTAGGGATGTTAAATTTCTCTAGAGGTCTGAAAATATAAACAATATTCAAATATATATAACACTTTGAAATTAAAGTTACATAATTCGAATCTCTTACACATTATTTAAAAAGGAATGGGGCTACAGAAAAAAGTAAAATGTTTTAAATATAATCATAATTTTAAAAAGTATAAGCATATGAAAATAAGAAATATTTCTATAAGAAATATTAATTAAGTTTTACGTTGCACCTGCTATTTTTAAAAGTAGTAGCTTTAATTACTAGCTATAAGTTGATTTATAAAGTTAAATGTATCTTTATTACACCTTTATAATTTTAAATAAATAGAATACAAATTATATTTTTTAAAAATAAAAAAATTATATTTCCAAAATTATTTTTAAAAATTTCAATAATTTTCAAATGTTTTTTTAAAATACAAAAGATATATTATTCTTAAATTACTAGGGCTTAAAGAGTATGATATATTTTATAATTCTATAAAGTTTTATATATCAAAGGCTACTATTCTAGAAAATAGCGTGCGCAACGCAAAAAAATATTTAATATTTATTACAAAATTATTTCTCATTTGCATATGCTTATAATTTTTTAAATTATGATTATATTTCAAACATTTTGTACTTTTTTGAAACCATAATCCTTTGTAAATAATGTGTAAGAGATTCGAATTATTCAAGTTAAATTTAAAAGAAGAATTACTGTTTGAAAATTGTTTATATTTTCACCCCTTGAAAAAAATTAACACCACTGAAATTCCTTAAACATATATCACTAAAACTTATGTTATATTTTTGGGCAACCGCCTTCTATTACAGATTACAAATGTACCAAACAATAGCTCACCTGCCACTGCCTTCTTACATCTAACAAAAACAAAAGTTTCGCGTTACAGAGCAGCGCCCTCTAGACGACGCTTTTCAACATTGACTAAAACACAAGAAAATATTAGTGTAAGGAGGTTCACAGTAGTTGATGCATGAACCTCTAAAGAAGGGGTTAAATTAGAGAGAGAGTGCGCAAATATTGTAAAAAACACCGATACATGGAGAACAATTGACACAAGCAGCGCCTTGAATTAAGAGAGATGTTTTACAGTGAATAGCATAGCGTGTTTCGCTTATGAAGAATTAGAGTTCATTTAATAAGATTCACTCGTAATCCTGAATTGAGTTAATTGCTTCATTCGTTAGGCAAATATCATTTTAGATTAGTAAAATGGATTACTGATAACGCATTCGTCACTTCAATTTACTGTTACTTTGGTAGATTCGATGTACACTGTAATCGAAAATTGAACTTTCAATTCCTCTATATTTATTATAATTTTGTCGTATACAGAAGCATGCTTATTACAGCTTACTATGAACTCGGGATGAATCTCTATATAATAAACTGCTGGCCATATAAAATGTCACACCCTGGCAGAAATATGCAAACCATGTGAAATTTACATTATGCGTTGGCAGCGATGAAATATGCAAATAAATAGCATTATAGCACAGAGGCACATCACGAACGCCCGTAGCACTCCCCACAAGCTCTATATAAAGAAAGAACATATTGGTGATCTGAAGTACAAGAATTGTTTTTTTTTCGTGCGTTTTCGATCGGGGAAGAATAGTGGCCTATAGGGATTGCGGATTATTCTTCAGAGAAATCTGTCAACGTGTGGAACGAAACCAAGCATCTGTGATGGGGATCTGTCATCGCTACATGCAAGAGGGAACGACGGATCAACGGGGTCAACCACAACCACCTCCTTACACCACTGCCCATGATGACTGCCGGATTGTGCGCATGACAGTAACGGATCTCACAGCCACAGCACGAACCATAGCACATCAAATTCAGTTTGTTACGCATCATTCGGTTCGGTGTTCACTCGTACCATTCGGCACCGTTTTCAGGATAGTAGAATGTCCACAAGGCGTCCATTGCTTTGTTTACCTTTGACTGGAAATAACAGGCGTTTGTGCCGTCAATGGGAATGGAACGATATCGTGTTTACTGACGAATCCCGCTTCTGCCTGCAACATCACGATGATCGGATTCGAGTTTGGAGATACCGTGGTGAGAGGCTGCTGAACTTTTGCGTTGTGCATCGCCACAATGGTCCTGCGCTCGGTATCAAGGTTTGGGCTAATATTGCATTTCACTGCCGCACCCTTCTTATACGCATTGCCGGTACACTGAACTTCTAGCGCTACATCTCTGAGGTGTTGGAGACCGTGGTCTTTTCGTGCATTCAGAGCTTCGCATCAGCCACAGGACAGAGTTTCTCAAACTGTGGGGCGCAAACATATTGATAATTCGAAAACAAGCTTATTTTTTAAAAATGATAATTTACTGAAAATAAAGAAACAAAATACAAAAAAATAATAAAATACGCATTTACACTGGTATAATGCACTTATAAATGTATCATTGTACTGCACAATG
Source organism: Trichonephila clavata (assembly GCA_019973975.1). NCBI lineage: Eukaryota > Metazoa > Arthropoda > Arachnida > Araneae > Nephilidae > Trichonephila > Trichonephila clavata. The sequence continues at coordinate 34,013 of BMAO01019779.1, read as the reverse complement.
TATTTTATAATTATTTTAGCACAATGCTAAGTTAATTATACACAAAAACTAATCATTTGTATGATGATCATTTGTGCGGTTTAATATTTAATCCTTTTCCTGCCGATTAAAAGTTACGCGATTCTCGCCCCCTTGCCACCGATTCCCAAGCAAACGTGCGTATGTAATGTATAGGGAGGGAAGAAAAGGAATAAATAAGTAAATCCTTTGCAAACACACTGTCAATATCAGTTTATTGCATTCTAATGTCTTCGGAATAATTTTAAAGATAGCAGTTCTCAGAAAAGATTGTACTTCGGAGAGACGTATATATACGTCCGAGACAATTATGAGGAGGCAGTTAAAGTCGTATTGTTGTTTAGCGTTAAAGTACCGTATTATTGAATTCAATGCATTGTTATTGTATGGAGAGGGCGCGATGAAAATTATGATATAATATTGGAACACAAATGTTGAAAGTTTGAGAAACACTGCCACAGGATATTGTTCGGCCACAAAAGGCACGCATTCTTCAAGAGTTCGTCTTTATCTATCAATTTAATTGCTTCCTCGGCCTGATTGTTCTCTCGATCAATCGCCAATCGAAAACATGTGGTCCATGCTTGCACAACGACTGGCCCGATATACACCACTTGCTGCTACAACAGATCTACTTTGGAAATATGTTGAAGCCGTTCGGACTGCTGTACCCCAAGAATATATCCAAATCCTCTTTTTGATTCTGAGCCGAGACGGGTGGTAGCGGTTATAGCTAAAAAAGTCAGCTACACTAACTACTGATTTTGTCATCCACACGTCACAAGAGGCTGTAATTTTAATCGTTTGATCTTTGTACAACATGATATCTGCAAAATAAATTTCGTTGTGATATCTCTGGTCCTACTTGGTGTTACATTTTTTGTGGCAAGCAGTATATAATGTGTGATATTGATAAATTTATGACTACAAAACCGACAGGAACTAATAAAGCTAATGTTATCTTTAAAATTAGATACTAATTGTATGAAATGAAAGGCCTGATATTGACGAAAAAGCAAAACAAAGTGGAAAGTTGTAAGTTATGACTTAAGGTTTGTCATATAAAAGTTTTAACAATACACGTTAGATATTTCATGGTACAAAATCCTGAAACTGGTTTGACATGGCTATGGACCGTGAAGTGATAGATTCCATGTCAACCTTATTTCATCTTAGCTTAAAATTCGCTATGTCTTGTATGAGGAAAATGAATATTGTAATGAAGGAGAAAAGAGAAGCACAGAAGTGTCTAACGTAAGAAAAAGTACAAGATACATCAGTATAAGCCTTACTAGTTTTAATTTTTCTAGAAACCCTATATATATATACTAGCTGTTACCCGCCCGCTTCGCTGGGTATTTCATGATGTTTTATAAATTTTTACTGCTTATATATATGTATAAATTATTGATATCTAAGTCCTAGCATTAAGAATTCGATTGAATTGAAAAATATACTTATACCTGTAACTGTCACCTGTTAATAAAAAAAAAAGGGCAGAACTCATCTAATTTGTATTTTCTAAAAATCTCTAAAATTGAAGCATAGAATGATGTTTGCTCTTCCGTAACTCAAAAACCAAGTGGATTCCCGCAAAACCAATTTTCGGTGGATCTCTACTCCGTAAATTGAACATGCAAGTCAAATTTCAAGTCTAAATCTAACAGAAAAAAACAAAAGTTTTACTATCAATATCCCCGTAATCCCGTTGAGAGCCGTTTTCCAAAATTACTGCTCTTAGCGGATTTCAATTCAACAAAAGAAAAATGCAAACCAAATTTCATTATAATAGTCCTTGTAGCTCGAAAAAAGTAATTTTTTTTGTCAATACGTCCCAGTAACCCCCTGCAAACCCCCAGAACTTGATTTGCTTAAAATTCATTCTTAGTGGATCCCTATTCAACAAAAGAAACATGCTTAACAAATTTCAAGTATATGGGTCTAACAATTAAAAACAGGAATTTTTTTCTGTAACTCCTCTTGACAACTCGCAAACATCTTTGGGGGTCAATTTTCATTTTACTCTTTGTTAGAGGAACTCTATTTCATGAAAGGAACATGCCTACCAATTTTCAAACAGGATGATCAAGTAGTTTAAAAATGGAAATATTTATCGATTACGCCTCTTAATCTCCCGAAATTAAACTTGGTAGTTGATATTCGCGAAACCCATTTTGTAGCGGTTCTCTACTTTACGAAAGGAATCTGCTTATCAAATTTCAAGACTGTACGTCTAACAGTTTAAAAATGGGGATAATTGTCTATAACGCCACTTGAGCCCCCGCAACGCCACTTCTGGGTCTGTTTTCACAAAACCCATTTTGTAGGGGAATTCCACTCTATGAAAGGAATCTGCTTAGCAAAATTTGAAGACTGTGCGTCCAATAAATTAAAAATGCAAAAAAAAAAAATATCAATAACGCCCCTTGAACCCCCGCAACACCACCTAGGGGTCGATTTTCACAAAACATATTTTGTAGTGTATTTCTAGCCTATGAGAGGAATCTGCTTACCAAATTTCAAGACTGTGAGTCTAATGGTTTAAAAATAGAAATAATTATTTATATCTGCCCTTAACCCCTGCAACACCTCTTGGGGGTCAATTTTCTCTAAACCCGTTTTCTAGCGGATATTTACTCCATGAAAGAAACATTTCTACCATTTTTCAAGCAGCTAGGTCAAGTAGATTAAAAACGAAAATATTTATCTATTACGCCACTTATACCCCGCAACACCACTTAGAAGTCTGTTTTCATAAAACTTTCTTATAGCTGATCTCTACTCTATGAAAGAAATCTATTTATCAAATATAAAGACTGCGTCAAATAGTTTAAAAATGGAAATAATTATCTATAACGCCCCTTAAGTCCCGCAATGCCACTTGGGGGCAATTTTCACGAAACCCATTTTGTAGCGTATCTCTACCCTATGAATAGGAATCTGCTTACTAAGTTTCAAGACTGTACGTCTAGTAACTTAAAAATCGGAATTTATAGCGCCCCTTAAACCCTCCGCCCCCGCAACACCCCTTGTGGGTCAATTTTCCCAAAACCTATTTTGTAGCGGATATTTTTTCCAGGAAAGAAACTTACCTACCAATTTTCAAGCAGGTAGGTGAAGTAGTTTAAAAACGGATATATTTATCTATTACGCCCCTTAATCCCCACAACGCCACTTAGAAGTCTGTTTTCACAAAACCTGTTTTGTAACTGATCATTATTCTACGAAAGGAATCTATTTATCAAATTTAAAGACAGTGCGTCAAATAGTTTAAAAATGGAAATAATTATCTATAACGCCCCCTAAGCCCCTGCAACGCCACTTGGTGGTCGATTTTCACCAAACTCATTTTGTAGCGGATCTCTACTCTCTGAAAGGAATCTGCTTACCCAATTTCAAGATTGTACATCAAGTAGTTTAAACATGGAAGCAATTATTTATAACGCCCTTTGCGTTTCGAATTTCGGAAAATCCGTTCTTAGCTGACGTCTACTCTATGAAATGAACATGTCTACCAAATTTCAAGTCTGTAGGTTGAATAGTTCCGGAGATATCGTGATTAGTCAGTCAGTCAGTCAGTCAGTGAGTCGCTTTTCTCCTTTATATATATATATAGATACTTTGTTTTAATTTTGTAGTGTTTGATTGTAGAATACATACTTAAGGGTACAAAAACCTTAGTGAGTAAAAGGCCATTATGTTTTTTCTATGACAATGTTTTGGAACACAAACTTAACCTTTTATGATATTTAAACCACTTGGCTCCCCTCCCCCCCCCACACAATACGTGTGTTTTTTTCTATTAAAACTACCTGGCCGGAATTTAGTTTCTGACATTATTGAATGAATAACGATCTTGGTGTATCATTACTTTGCTAAGTACTCTATTGGTTTTAAATAAAAAAAATTATTTTAATATCTGAAACTTGCGGACATGCGTCTTGAAGATAACGACAGGAAAAATTACGATCAGATAAGAAATGAAGCGATTTTCTACATCAATCATTATAACGATTTATTTTTACCCTAAATAATTTTCTAATACGTTTTTAACGGCATTATAAATGATCGATTATGGAATGAATGAATAATGTGCAGAGTTAATCATTTAATCAATTTTTTAAAAATATTCGAATAATTTTAGTTTTGTTGAAAAATTGTATTAACAGCATCTTCAACCCATTATTATGCTAAATATAACCGTTTTTACTTTCTTCATGTCTTACGAATGCGTTAGAACGAAAAATTTCTAGGTGATCAAATTTTTAATCCATTATGATAGAAAGATTATCCTCAATGATGATTCTCAGTCATAATAAATAAATTTATAAAATAATGTAAAAGTTTGTGCTGTGAAAATAAAATAAGATGTTAACATTTTCTAATAATAATGCAGAAAACCAACTCCCTTAAAAATTCTATAAATAATCTTACTAAGATATCGTCTTTCTGTTAATTTAATGAATACTTTGCTGAAATAATTTTATTTCACACTATTTCCTTAAAGAACTCAAGAAAATAGCAATCTCTTTTATTGGGTAGTAGTAACGAACACACAGTCTGGATCTTTTTAACTTCATTCCGGTAAATTTCGCGGTTGAGTTGGTTACGAGTAAGTTAATCGTTTCTAAAAATAGCTCATACTTTAACGTTTGTTTCGGTCTGTTACTCAATTTAATGGATTCTCTTTTTCTTTTTGATTTTTATTCAGTAATTTAAAATAAAATATGAATAATAATAATGGAGCTTTATTGACTTTATAGAAGAATATGATTCATTTCTGTATTTATGTTGAAGGACATTGAAATCCTATATATACATTCAAAATTTATTTTAATAATGAGGGTTTTTTTATACTACCTTTTAAAAACTGCATCTGAGTTACTTCCCGTACAATAGATCAAAAGGAAAAGACTGTTTTTTATGGAGAATATATGTTTATGAGGTTTATAAAAGTGCTGAATAGATATTTAATTTATTGAAAAAAAAAAGCTTAGTTATAGTTTTAATTCCGAACTTATTTGCTCCAAAACTTTCTTTTCATGATATTAAGATTTAAAAAAATATTAATGAATATAGATATTAAAAGATACTATACATTCATATGAGTTAATTAAATTTATATTTACTATCAAATGTATTTTAAACAAGAGAAACTGTTGTTTTTATTTTTCGTAATAGCATAACTCTCTCAAACTCAGTGGCGCAACAGCCCATGAGGGCCAAGGCCTACTGTGCCCATCTCAGTATACGTGACCATTGGGCGCTGGGGTGCATGAGCAGATGTTCCGATCAGGTGGTCAGCCTGAAGTGAAACCCCCAGTGTTTGGTCCCCAAGTAAGCTTGGTTCTCATTTTATCAACCCACTGATGGGATGAAAGGCTGAGTCAACCTTGCCCAGCCTGGGGTTTGAACTTCGGACCTGTGGTGTGGAAGCGCGATGCACTAACCATTCAGCCACTGGGCTTGTAATAGCATAATACTAAGTAGAAACATCAGTATTTCTTCAAATGTACCAAAGAATAAGAAAGGGATTTTTGCACGTTATTTAAAAGGTGTAAATTAGAAAAAAAATTTATAAAAGTTGAAAAAAAATGTATACAATTTTAAAAAAAAGTGTATTAAATCTGAAAAAAAATGTATAAAATTAAAAAGAAATAGTTATTGTATGGTAAAAAATATACAGTTAATATATATATCTTGAACTTATTTGCGTAAATTATTCCGTCTAAACCAGAGGTTCCCAAACTTTTTTGTCTCGTAGACCCTTTGCCATGTTTTTTTGGTTTGGAGTGAACCCCTGCTTAATTAATATTGAAATTTAATTAATTAATAAAACTAAAATTAAGTAATAAATAAAACTGTGAAATAAACTAACTAAACAACAAACAAATTATTTTAATGGGAGGAATGAATCTCCAGCACTACAATATCAAATTTTCAACATTTGGTATTAATCTTGTCTGGTTTAATTTTAAATCTCCTCTGTTAGTAGTGTCCAGTTATTTTTCTTTTTTTTTCGAGATTGGCAACCGCGCTGAAACTCCTTCAGTCTAAAAAAGCAATGAAAAACTTCCTCACGATGTTCCATAAGTCGGGGCAAATAACAGGTATGACTATTAACGCCAAAATTGCTGGCATCCATTTCTTAACTTTAAGATCTTCGTCAGTGCTTATTAGTTCCTATTGCAATGCGACATTTGTTTTCAATATGACCATATGAATTCATTGCCTACTGTAGTATTGCCATAGTCAAAGCATTTTCAAACCAGGTTTCGAAATCTGAATAAAAGGCATTTAAAGGTTGGTTAAAACGTTCTGATAGATTGTCTGTGACAAATTTAGAAAATATGCAACCTCCAGTATTATACTTCTTTAGCTTAAATCAGGAAAGAAAAGCTGAAATGGCTCTTGTTTTAATAAAAATTATGCTATCACCTTATAAATGCAAATTAACCTCAGTAAATTTACTAAATAAACCTGTTAAATACGTAAAATTTGGTTTACAATTGATTATAAATTTTTTTGTAAAATTAAAGTCACGATCTAGTTTAATGAGAGCCAGTATCCCATTTACACCTCATGGAACCCCAAATTAATTTTGGGCTGATGTAGACCTCTTGGAGGTCATCGTAAATCTCTGGGGGTCAATATAGACCACTTTGGGAATCACTGGTCTAAACTCTTAAGTACCTTATTTTGTGTGTGTGTGTGTGTGATAAATGAAATTTAAAAAAAAAACTACCATATATTACAAGTTTAATATTGGAAGAAATCGAAAAGCTCATCAACGAGTACATTTATATTTGAACATCAAGATCTTGCATGAAGCCAAGTCACAGTTGATTGTTGAAGTTTATTTATGGACTTCTTACGCACTTATAGTGCTAGTAAACTATAAGAAAATTACATAAATATGAAATCTCGAATTAAATAAAATTATTTAGGAAACAGAAATAAAATTTGGTTACTTTCACAAGTGTATGTTTGCTTGTTCCTGCAAAACAGAGCTCAGTGTTTCCTTTCACTGCGAATTTTGTATGGGAAAATTCTTGTATATTTCAAACATATTTTTTTATATTAAAGTTCAATATCATTGTAATTTCTTATGAAGGATTAAAATGATCATAATGGCATTTTTATTGCTTTTTTCCCAAAAATGATATTGCCAGTAATAAAGAGATATTTTGGAACTTACGTATGGATACACAGTCGATCAATTTCGTCAAATCAAAAAATTTCAACAAATGTCCTGATGTATACCCAATATTGAGACCATGCCTTCGCACGTTCAAACATATTTGTAGTCACGTACATTTTTGAACTGGCGATGTTTTTTGACGAAAAAAATTAATCCACGGTATAATACATAAGTATAGACATTTTTTTACAAACAAAAAATTACAATTCTAAATAATCAACATTCCTTTAATTCAAGTTAAAATTTGAAAAGTTAATAAGTAAATAGTACAATGAATAAATTATCGCACATTTGAATAGCTCTAAAATTTGAATTTTGATGTAAAACGATTATTTTCGGAATTTATTAAATGTTTTTATATTGTGAAATTTTTTTAAAAAATTTCAATTGAGCTTAAACATTTGACAAGCATAAAGGCTCTGTTTGCTTAAAATACAGGGTGTTTCATATTGAATGGGACAAAAAGAATAGCGCAGCGTGACTGCCGTAATGGATTTATTCAGCCGAAACAAATTTATTCTGCAACTACAATTATACAAGTTTTATTTGGCAACAGGGAAAAATTATCGAATGACGAACTCTCCGATAGAGGCGCTGTTAAACAAAACGTTGTCCATGCAGGAGAAAGCGTACTGCGTTTTCGAATATGCCAAAACCTCCTCGATAACTGTTGTGCAAAGACATTTTCGCACGAATTTTCTTCTCTGGGGTTTCGTTAAGGACAAGGTGTTTGTGCGTCCACTTCCTCAGGACTTAGAGGAACTGAAGCAACGGATAACTGCAGTGTTGAACTCCATCACAGGGGATATGTTATCACGAGTGTTGCAGGAGCTTGATTACCGTGTAGACATTTATCGTGTCACCGGAGGGGCAATATTGAGCACCTGTAGAAACTTGAATAAATGTAGTTTTGAGGCAAATTTGAGTTTTCTAAAAAAATTAATTACAACGTTCACAATCATGTTTTCTTTTTGTCCCATTCAATATGAAACATCCTGTATTTATTTTTTAGGTAACATAGTACAAAATTATATAAGTTTGACAACAAATACTTATTATATACGTATGTGTGTGTAATGGTGTATAAAAATAACAATATAAAAAAATTCTTTAAACATTTTTCAAAAATTTATAAGTACCAAAAATCAATACTCCTAAGTATCGCAGTTAACACTTTATTGACCTAAAACTTTTACAGTTTTTATCTCAAAAGTATATCTATATTCGAAAACGTGGAATTCCCCTCAATGGTCCATTCAGAAACTTTAAGAATCAAAATTCTTCGGTCGACTTTCCTGTTCAAACAAGAGATATTTCAAGTTTGCGATGGAAAAAGAATGTTTTATCTGACTTGATGATACATCTCTCCTCTTCTCTCTCTCCTACCTTGGGAATAGAGCTTTAAAATTCAATTCTTTAAAGTGTTTCGGATTTCTGAAATTTGCATACGATATTTGAGAAAAAAAGGTTTTTGAGTAATTTAGAGATCATAGGTTAAAATTGGATTTGAACTTATTGGGATTTGACTTTAATAATAAATGGAAATGACTCGATCACTTGTTTCATACAAATAAAGAAGCGAAAGACAGACAACATAAATTAATTCGATATGAAAACGGAATATGTTAAAACATGCATATGTGAATAAATTTACTTTTTTTAAAAAATTAAAAAAAGTAAACTTGTGTGCTTTGGAATACGGTTTTTGATTTTTAAATTTTTTAAAGAGCTTTCTAAAGAAAAATTCTTTAATAAGTTGTAATTAAAATATAAACAGTTTAACTGTGATGCTGTTTTAATTTTTTTTTTGATATTTTGTGTATTCTCTATTTTCTTTATGGCACAATATATTCGTTTATTCTAGGCATTCGGTAAATGTATGAACCTTTTGTCTCAGTAAGTTTTCTAATCTGCTCATGTAGCCTTCAATAGGATTTATGCAATTAATTTGTGTTTCACTTCGATGAAAAAACGCCAACTTCTGAAAAAGGCACTGACTAAGAAAAGAATTAATTTTATTATTATAATAATATAGTAATTGTATCGACTGTTTGAAAATAAAATTGTTTGCAGTTTGATTTGTTTTTGAGGTAAGACAAATTTATTTTAGATATTAAGCATTCTGAAAACAACAATTTTATACATTCAAGATGGATCTTTTTTTTTTTTTTTTAAAAATTACGATACTTAACAGTTTTAAAAATAATTTTTTAAAAACAAGTACATTATTGTAATTTTATTTTAGTTTAAAGTAACAATATTCTGATATGTGAAAATTGATTTTTTTAATTGAGTTTAGGGAACATAAATATATTTCAATGCTTCAGTTCTTTATTTCAAGGAAATAATTTTGCTAAATTCGTTTATTTTCATAGAATATGTGATGAATTTTTTCAAAAAATACAAAATTGAGTTGATTTTACTTGCTTAGGCTGTTACTAAAATTATTCTATTTTTAAAATCATTCGTTACCGGTATGAGTGGTTTTGTATAGATTATAAGATATTTAACAATTCCAGTCAACAAGAGTGATATATATTAGCAATACAAATAATTTAACAAAATTACTTCCGAGTTCAATAGACCTTTTATTTAACATCAAATTTATACAAGACAGGGTTGGGCAAATTGTTTTGAGTCGCGAACCACAACGTGGGAGCGGAGGATATCGGAGGGGGGGGGGGGGTCGCATTTTTTTTAAGTGATTGCATTCATTATATAAATTGATAAATATAAATTAAATTAAATAGGGGCAATTTTATTAAATTTATTTAATGTGCGAATTTCCTATTTCTATATGTGCAAGCGCATTTACATTTAGAGTTAGTTTAATAAAATAAATGTATCCTTATCGCACTTTCCTACAGTTTTTTTTTAATTCAGGAGTGGATTGCTTGTTTAAATTTTTATCACATCCTGTGTGTTTATGTCATCCAACTTGCATCTATATTTGATCCTCATGCAAGAAAAACCTGCTCTCAAATATCAGTTTAATAGAATATAAAGAAAATTCCTTAGCAGATTTCTTCCTACATGGACATAATTTAGGTGACAAAGACCTGTGAAAGTCAATGTTATGGCTTAAAATATTCCCTTCAGACAGTAATCAGACTTCAAGTCAATAAGCTCAAGCTGTAGCTCAGCTGCTGTATCAGTATTAGCAGCAATGGGATAATAGAGCAAATTGAACTTAGGCTCAATTTTCTTAAAATCATTAAATCTTCTTGCGACTTCCTCCTCCAAGCTCTGATAATCTCTTAGTTGTAACTCTTGCAGGTACTTTGTTTTCCTGATAGAGGAAAAAAAAGAATCTTTGATCATGCACGGGAGTGAAATCTCTGCTCAGCGCAGATTTTCTGATGGTCGTGGCGGGCCACATATGACTCTCGGCCCGCTGTTTGCCCACCTCTGATTTGAGATAGTGAAATCAAGAGTCATTTTTTCACAAATATTTTCGAACATTTTTTCATTTGTATTATTGAAATTTTATCTTCAATTTTAGAAATATTCATGTTTCAAGGTAAATATAAAAATATCAAAAGTTTCTATCTTTAAAGAATATAGAAAATTATTAATTGTAATTAGTTTTATTGAGGTATATTTTTAAAATAATGGTTCCTTTATTGATGAAGGATACCGCGTTAGCTTAGTGGTCAAGATAACGGCTTCTTTTTTGGCTGGCGTGTCATGAGTTCGCGCCCAATACCACTGAAGACCCACCGTGTAGAAGCGCACTGCACGTTAAATCTGTCGAGAGCTCAAACGTCCTCCCGTAGATATTGTGTGATAGTTAGGAGAGGGCGTACCAGCTCAGGTGTCATCGTCGTCACTTGACCATGGTTCAAAATTACGAGGTCCGTTGCCAAATGCCTTTGTGTATTTAAAAAGTGCGGCGTATATATTTAATCATTCATTCACTCCTATGAGGATCACAGTAGAATTTGATAATCAATAAGGACTGAAAACACATTACCATTGCCGTTTGTCCATGGATTCAAGCTTATACTATTTATATTGAATATTTATCTACAATATTGCCTATAATGTTTACAATATTGTTGCCTATTTAACAAGCTATTAATAAAAAGAAACTCTCATTTATTTACTTTTATACCGATACTTTCAAGAGAATTGAAGGAAATACTTCAGAATCAAAATATTCAAACGAGATAACATGTCAGAGTTAGTGTTTTTGTAATAAATACACGCATTTACATAACTCGTAAATGCACACATATTGTCACTGTATCCGACAATAATTATTCATTGGTAGATCAGTAGCTGAAGCATAAATGTCATTGACTTTCATGAATGATGTCGACAGAGGCATGCATGTGTTTCCCTAGTCACTTGCATATCTGATGATTGTTTACGTCGCTTCGAAGTCAACAGGTGATCCAGTGAAGCCGCAGCTAATGGCCATTACCAGTTGCAGTTAGAATTATGAGAGGCAGATGGTTAAGTAATTATATCGTTCCCGTTCGCATCATTTTCTACATGTTTCGCTCCCCAGACGGGAATTAGGAATCAGTTCTTAACTCGCTGCTATAATAGTTTGTGATGTGTACGTAGTTGTTTCAAAAAGGGAATGGACTGTGAAACTGTATACTAATTAGGAGGGATAATTTTGAAGAGCATTGCTATTGAATTGCTTAGAATAGTTACTTTGGAAATCGTTAATGATTCGTGTGCATAATAGATGTTTTTGATTTTCTTTTGTTAGGATGCATTTTGATTGTATAATATATGTCGCTGCCGCCCATCCGGTATAGTGGTCAGTGAAGCTGACTGCGGTGCCGCAGGGACTGGGTTCGAATCCCGGAGAAGGCATGGATGTTTGTGTTGTAATCCTTTCTTCTGTCTGTGTTGTTTACCCCCGTGTTATACGTTCGGTGGTGCACGGGGTTTATAAATGTTTAAAAATATATATATGTCGCTGATGATAAATATGTTGACATTTATGCGAATTTTCATTATTTATTTTGCTTGATTCGTAAATGAAAGCAAGTTTTTTAATGTGTTAAATGTGCATATTTTAAATACTCTGTTGGGGAAAATATAACTTTTTTACTATTAACTATCATTTAAAATGTTAAAATACAAGTTCTTTGGTGTGTTGTTGGATGTTAGTGCATTAAATAATTACGTTTTTTGAAAATTAGAAGATTAAATAGATAAGGAAAAATGAGTTTAAGCAAAGATAGCCATTTCGAACTGGGCACGAAACCAGATTTTGATTGATTCTTCTAACTATTTCTAGAGAAATAGCAAAACCTGGAGCTTCGTGTCTTCTTCAAAGTCATTAATGTGAGCTATTATAGGATAATCAACTATTTTCAAACACAATACAGTTTGTATTTTGAAAAAAATCATATTATATTTAAAATTAAAATATTTCAATTCTTCTTATTGACCTCCGATTAGTTTCACGAACAATATAGAGATATTTAACAATTAATTACAAAAATGAAAAAAAAAAGGTCGTATGGCTGAAAATTACATTAAAAAATCATTTGTGTACATTGTTAACTGGAATAAGAAACATCAAAGAATGTATAAAAATATTATCGAACAGCAATAGTAAAAGGATTCAAAAGGTTTTGCTTGTGTGATTTATATATTCGTCACCCATCCGGTCAGGTCGCCCATCCGGTATAGTGGTTAGCGACGCTGGTTGCTGTGCCGTAGTGCCTGAGTTCGAATCCCGGAGAAAACATGGATGTTTGTAAATGTATAGTGCCTTCGCGGCATGGGGGTACTCTAAATAGCCGTCGAGCCTCAAACCCTCTCGTGAGGTTGGTGGAAGGGGAAGAGAGGTGGGGAACCCCTGACCACTCCCAGGGTGTTCTCCCTCAAAATTGGGGTGGAACCGAGCCAAATCGTGCTGTCACCTGCATGGTGTTCAAAGCTACGACAAGCGTACAATATAGCCCGATGCCATGATGAATTTCGTAGGCCTTGATCTGACTACGTCAGACAGGTGGCATTAGCAACAACAACAACATATATTCGTCACAAAATTTCACTTTTGTAAATTACATTGCTCATAAGGTTTATATTCACTATTCTAGTAGAAAATTTTGGTGTTACATTATGTTTCAAAATATTTTGTTTATCACTATTTTTGTGGATAAATAGAAAGGAAAACTGTTGAATATGTGAAAGTAATCTTTATAAGAATGTTATAATAATTTCTTTAACAAAGGACAATACTATTGAATGTTAATGTAATGTGCTCTTTTTTTTAGCTGAACTGCACAATTAAATTTAAATTAAAATACCCAAATACACACACAGAGTTAGCATTTGTTCCTTTCTTTATAAGGCTGTCAGTAAGAAAACATTTTTATGAAAGAAACTTTGTATAGTTTAATGTTAGCCACTTTACTCTAACAACTAAATTAAATATTTCTTTAAAGTAATGATTCATATATCAAGCTTTGTAAATTTTAAAAATTTATGTTTATATTACATGAATTTATGATTTAAAAGTAATATAATGTTTTAAATAATAATACATGTTCCTTGTGTTATGTTTCAATTTACGAAGTTAATAATATAACCCAGTCTATCACCTTCAACATTAAACCAGACATTTTATTGGTACTTAATTTGAATTCACATACATTAATATTTAATAAATTGCTAAGACTTTAAAATAATTTTATTGTTAGTCAAAATCTTGTCGAGTGAATTAATTTCGATATCATAACTACGAGGTAGTCGCCGAAAGCCCTCGTATACCTTCTAATTGAAACGTTAATAAGTAATTGATCAATATAGTTTATGTCAGCCTAAATATCATGAAACAGTTTTTGCTATCTTTTTAAAATATATTTTTATTCTTTGTAATTTTACCAAGCTAAACCCGGAACAAGCATTGATCGATGACCCCCTATAAAATATCAAATAACTCTCTCAAAACACATACTAATCTTAAAACTTCACATAAAGTATCAATTGATGGCCGGTGATGAAGAAAGCTACCTCCTGTCATTTTCTAAAACCCTCTCTATCATTCATATGCTGCCTAACAGCCTCGTTTCTGTGAACATATGCATGCAACTTTTCATTCACCAAAATAAGATCGTAAAAGAATCTTGTTTTTTAGTGCTTAAAGCAAAAATAATCTCTAAAAGGTATTTTTCGGAGTCAACAAACGACGCGCAAAAGTCAGACTACAAAATAAAAGCTATAAAACTAGGAAGAACCATAACATAACTCTGGGGCTTATTTCCACTTCTTAGCAAAGGAACGACACTAGTTGCCCAAAAGAAGACGTTAAAATGTCGGACCTAATGACTTTTATTTTTAATGGGGTAGTATCATTCCATAATCCTCAGATAGTATCGTTAACTTAGTACTTTTGAGTTAACCTCGAGTAAAGTAGCGATTTTATATTTTCGAACTATGATGTGTGCCACCGTCAACAAGATGGCGAAAATAGTCACTGAAGTGTACTGATTTAATTTTAAAAGTGTACTAACGTCCATATAGGCCTTGGAGTATGTTTTCGTTTCAGAGCTTTAGGTTAGAAATGTTTTCATATGCTTTAAGCTGGATATTAAGACAATCGTTTTGTTTTCGGGAATCTTTGATGTGTATTGGTGAATCATAAGAAATGTTTCTGCAGATTTAAATATTCATTCGTGCTAATATAATAATATTTATAATAAGGAAAGGGATTTTACCTCTCACGTATTAAATCTTTAAATTATGTATTACGCAAAAGCTTTTGTTAATCGTTTATATTGTCCAATTAAAGTTAAAAAAAGTCTTTGATGTTTCGATTTGAATTCAACTTTTAGGGCTTTATTTTACTGAGAATCATAAGTATAAATAGATGGTTTGAAAATCAACATAGAACTCCTTATTGTTCCTTTTGAAAAAAAAAACACTCATATTTTGTTTACTAAAAATCCCACTTCCATTTTTAAGGGTGATTTTTAGAAAAGAGCATTTATTTTAATTTGGAAAGTTGACTTCTCTCACCGTAAAGCAAACTTCAATTTTAAGCCGATTATTTTATGTAAAAAGAGGCATTATATTACACAAGTAACACTATCTAAATAATATTTCTTTTATTTGTTGGTCTTGAGATGAAACCGTAACAACTAAATATCAAAAGAAAAAATTTAATTATTTAATCCAAAAGCATCATTTATAGACTTTTAGTTAAATTATTCTAAAATGTTAAAGGATATTTATAACAGCACTATAGAACATTGAACCTTACAAATTAAACTAAATTCGTAAATTTAGGGCTGGATTGAACAAAGTTTCCTTTAACATAGCGATTATTTTAGATTACACAAAAACAACATATATTATTAACAAAAAATATGGATGAGGTACATGAACGGTTTTCAAAAAGCAGCCACATTCTCTTCTCACCTAATCTCTACTGAAGGTAAGTGGTCGCTAGACAGGGCTTCTACAACTTGAGACCACCGTTCGGTTATTAAAACAAGAGCGACTGCAGCACAGATGCATTAACTACAAATGCTTATAGTATCTTACAACTACTATGGCGGTGGTATCTATATCAGCCACTAACTGGACTGAAGTGATCATTTTGGTCTGGGAGTAAGCCATGTGCTTACGGAACGGAAGGTACCGAGAACAAATCACCTTCATTGGTGACCCTGGGAACTTCGAACAAATGCAACCTTCTCGCAGCAGTCGTGGCGTCATCTATTCAACGCAAATGCAACAAAGCCGTCACACACATGACACAACCAACATGTCGTCTCAACCTAATGACGCAACCCACAACCCGTCTCAACCTAATGACGCAACAACTCACACGCCATAACAACGATATCGTTCGTTCGCCTATAGACACTCTAGTACGGAAGTGTGTGGCCTCGAACTGAAGTAATTATTTTGGGGTCTAGGGGTTAATCATGTGTTTATGGAACGGAAGGTACTGAGAATGAGCCTCCTTCATAACTATAACATTTTTTGTGAATAGACCATTCAATACTTGTAAAATTGCGCAACTTTTTGAGCCCTTGTTATATTATAAATAATTACGAAAGAATGGTATCGAATTTGAATTAATATTAATAATATAGTTCACCCAAGATTTCTATCAATCTCCTTATTTAATCTTTGGTAAATCCTTTCACTGCTGAGGATTTCTAGAATCACAAGGGCAATAATTCATTTTTGAAGTCTTTAGATCGTTAAAAACAAAACCTTTTCTTGAAAAATAAAACAGGTAATACTAATGTGTCGATTTTTCTTCGCTTCAAATACCCAAATAACATTTATAATTTTTCCATTTATTTAGTTAGACTTTTATTTTCCAAATTTTAATTTTTTTTCAGTATCATCAGATTTTACTTTCACGAATAATTGTGAAACACAATACAGGAAAGAAACAATTTTTTGCATTCAGATAAGAATGTTCAATAATCTTTATTCTTTTCTAGTTTTTATGCAAAAATAGACAGCTTGAGAATTTATGTATCATAATAAAACGTATTTTTCATTATTATTTAAAAAATATTTTACTTTAATCTGGAAACTGCTTTTTTTCCAGGAAAAAAATTCTAATATACAGAGAATTGGATTCGTATAACTCTGACGGCATATAATTTTTTGGATTACATCGGGAAAAAAACTGACACTTTAGTAGCATTTTTTACTAATTTTGATTTTATTGTGATTACGTAAGTTCTTTTTCATGGTTTAATTTAAAGTGATTCTTGATACTTTAAAGTATGTTACTAAAAATTGAGAACCGATAGGAATATTAATATATGTGCGTTATTAAGAAAATGCATTTGATGTTTGCGCAAATGAACAAAAATAATTAAAAATTCTTTTTAATGTTTTTCTTTATTGAAATAATATAACCGTCTTATATATATAAAATATCCAATTAGGGGAATGTTTGTAATTGTGCAACTTTTGTTAAAAGTTGCTTCATTTTTTATTGATATCTAAAACGAAATTGTAAATTTTGCAACATTTTTAGTTTCTAAAATTTACAATTTGGATATGTGAACTGAAGAATATAGGAATCGTGTTGTGTGCCAACAGAACATACGTCTAGTTTTCAAAAATTAACCTAAACATTTGAAGCGATAATTGAAACCACATTTCATTTAATAAATTTTTACTTTGGAAAAACTTCTTGATTGCATTTATTTCAAAATATAACGAATCATTTTACTGCTTGACTGTGTACTTTGAAGAATATATAATATAAATAAAAGAGAAGAAAAAAATAAGAAATTATTTTTTTTCGTTTAAATTCTACTTTTCTGAGCATTGATTGAAATGCTTGCTTGAAAAAAAGAAATCTAACCCTTAATATCGAAATATTTAGTTCTAAACTCCAGTGCTTCTCAAACTTTCAATATTTACCACCCAATATTCAATCATAATTTTCATCACGTCCCTACTCCATACAATAACAGTGTGTTGAATTCATTAATACTATACTTTGACGCAAAAGTTACAATACGACCTCTAGAGTACCACCGGCGTATATAAACTTCTTGCTTAGCCAGTGCGTTAATTGTTGTTGTGGTCGTGTATGACAGAGTGCAAAGGTGTAAATAACAAAATAAAGATACAGTCAAATATTGCTCAAGGCGTGAATCACTGTCGTGGCAACATCCATGGCACGATCCGAGTGTAGGATGTCCATGCTAAAATAGTAGTCATTGTCTATTTTAAAAAGGGCACCAACAATGGAAGGACAGCTAAAAAGGAGTTTGGGATCCAGTTGCTTGCCTGGGCAGTGCCTGCAGTCCACATATGACCTGGATCCATGAGGCCGAATCTTCATGCCCTTAAAATGCTTTGTCCTTAATCTGGTTATTGTTGTTGTAATTTCTCGGCGAAAATTTAATTCTGGCAGCTAGATTTTTTTTCGTGGGTTTGAACAGAGCTTTTGTTTTGCGACTGCGTTGGCATCAAAGGCCGTAGTCTAAGAAGTGATGGGAGGCTGGCAATGCGGATGGTCCCCAAACTATTCGTAATTTGTGTATTCCCCTTGTTTACAGGATGCTATTGAAATTCGTTGAAATTCCTTAGACCGGGGACCCGGGTGATGTTTCCCGGGACTCAAGATTGAATAACCACATAAATTTAATGGAAACTGTAACGTTGTGCCTGGGGATCTGACCAATTGGGGGTCCCCGGGAAATAGTGCGTGTAGGCTCAAATTGAGAGATTTGCCCTTCCTTAAAAAGCGCCGCGCGGCAATTTTCGATATCATCATCTTCTATCCTTTGGTTCTTGACTTCTCATTAAGAAAGAGAAACTTTAAGTCTTGCTGACCGCGAGACCATGGCCACCTCCATCACTTGCCTCCGTTTCAGATAAGTGAAAATCTTAATTCTTATTCATTGTTTCTTTAATTTTAATTTTATTTGTGTTTAATTTAAATTCAAAATTTTTAATGTCATCTAGTAATGTAATAAGCTAAATTTCATTTAATTTTAATCTGAGTATGTTCATTAAAAGTTGTGTTGTCTTTGAATTTGATTAGAAAGTACTAACCACTATTGTGATGTGGACTAAAAGTTTGAATAAGCGAACCTGGGTGGAGTTTCATGATGCTAGTTAACATAAGTGAATTTTAAGAGTAAATTAAAGGAGCGCCGCATCAGAAGTTATAGGTTCAAGTGTTCTGGCTTCATTGGAAAGGAAATCGCCCATCTCTTTCCCTTCGATATCAACATGGGCTGGGATCCACTGGAGAGTGCATGATTTGCTCAATGCATCAATGGAAAATAAAAGAGAATTGATTTCTTGGGTGAGTCCCATTTTTTCTTTCTTGATGGCCTCAAAAGCAGATCCACAATCGGAAAGAACAATGATGCCGTCGGAATTAGCAATATCTGTCCATGTAAGCGGGCTGTCCTAATTGCTATGAGCTCACACGTGAAGTTGGAAGCAATTTGCCCTGCGGAGACCTTGTGCTTTGAAGTTGTATTATCTGGGTATTTAAGAAAGACACCAGATCCTTTGCACTTTGAATCTGAAGAACCGTCAGTGTAGGCAGTTATTAAACAAGGTCTCATAAGACTGATATTGTGTGCATGCCCTTCCTTTTAATTGTGTCCTTAGATTCCTTTTTCGTGCAAGGCTCAAGAAGGTTCAAAAATATTTTGGCAGATGGAGGTGGTTTGACTGGAAAACCAGGTTCTTGAATGATGTCAAGGCTTGTGTGATTCAAGTTAATGTCGTTTCTTATGTCTTTATCAAACTGAAGTGTTGAAGATCTCTTCAGCCTATTCTTAGCTGTCCAGGAGTGAAAAGGGATGTTGGAAATATGTTGTTCGCCGCAGCTTCTGATTTTGTAAATTTAATGGTGGCAAGTTTCCTCCTGCCTTTCAATGATGGAAGGCCACACTCATTCTCAGCTGTCACATTATTTGTCGAAGACACAGCTGCGATGATAATTTTGGACGCCTTGTACTGAACAGAGTCGATTTTCTCTGACGAGGTAGAAGCTGATGGAGCCCAAACGGGTGCTGCATATTCGAGGATTGGTCTTATAAGTGCAGTGTAGGTGTTTAGAAGTGTCTTTGGATTAGAGCCTCAAGTCAAACCACAAAGGTTTCGAAGAATTTTGAGCTTCTTTAAAGCCTTTTGCGATATATTTTGTATATGCTTGGTAAACCTCAATTCCGCATCTAGTGTTAAGCCAAGGTATTTGGGAGGGGAGATTTTTCAACAATTGAGTTATTTAACCTTAATTTGAAGAGAAAGGCTGCTCTGTTTCTCCTGTCATTAGAAAACACACAGTATTTGATTTTCCTGGATTTATCAGCAGTTTGAGCTGCTTAGCCCAGTCTTCAATGTGAGAGAGATTTTCGTTCAGTACATTTTCGGAGATTATGATGTCAGTATGAGAGTGCCAAATGGCAATGTCATCTGTATAGCAGGCTATTTTAGCTTCATTAACAATATGATTATCGACAGTGTTCATCTAGAGGAGAAAATGAGAGGCTTAGGACCGATCCTTGCGGAATGCCTGCCCAAGATCTATGTGTCCTAGAGAATCTTCCATTTACCCTCACAGCAAATCTTCTATCTCTTAAGAAGTCGTTGATCTATAGTAGGATATTGCCAGAGATGTCTAAAGAATGCAAAATTTCAACGAGTTTTTGTCTCCAAACCCTGTCAAAGGCCGCAGAAAGATCAAGGAATACGGCTGTAGTTTTCCTATGAGGTTTTTCTTGAAATCAATCTGTAATTGATTGCACAAAATAGAAAAGTTGTTCAACAGTGGTATGCTGAGCTCTATAAGCTGTTTGGTAAAAGTATAATACTTTCCGCTTGATAAGCCATTTCATGATAAGGGAATGAATTATATTTTCCATAATTTTACATAAGGTGCTTGTTAGGGATATGGGCCGGACATTTTTACAGCTTGTTGCATCCTAACAGGAACAATGACAGACACTTTCCAGTTGTGGGTAGTTTGCCAGTAATCCAGGATAGGTTGAAAATCTGAAGAAGAATACTCCTGGCAAGAACACGAAAGTGTTTGATCATTGAACCGAAGATAAAGTCGATACCAGGAGACTTCTCTTAGGGCCAAGGCTACTAATTACGCTATCAAGTTCTTCCAAAGTAATATCATTAGAAAAATCATCTTTTTGGTTGTAGGATTTACTTTGATTTAAAACCTGTCTATAGAATTTTCTTTGTTTTCTATCTTCTCTGCTAAAACTCAGCCTGCTTGCCTGTTCATAATATTGAGCCAGTAGGTTTGCAGTCTGCCTGTCAGTCGTGGATGTATATCCGCCAGAGGTAATAGCATTGGAGGTTGGACCATTATTTTGTTGATTGCAGCGGTTGTTGAGGACGTTGATTACTCGCCAGTGGTGGTAATCTTTCCTTTGATCAATCCTGCCACAAAGATCCTTCCATTTTTTTCTTTTACATGCAACGATTTCCTCCTCGACTTTGCGACTGATATCTATAAGATTTCTTCTGTTTTCGTCACTATTATTCTTTTCAAGTTCATGTCTGGCTGCATCTCTTTCGCATATTAGTTCGTCTATGTTATGATTTCTCCAGTAGGGCACCCAATTGTTTTTTCTCCTTCCTCTTGGAATGGAGGCTTTGGTTGCTTTCTGCACACCAGAAATGAACTTCTGAATAAGAATTTCCAGATCTTTGCAGGTTGTCATCTGTGTGCAGTTGGTCTCAAGGCACTCAGTGAACCGATTCCAATTGGCTTTACGGAAGTTCTAAGAAATCATATTTTGAGGTGGAGAATCGATATTCAAATCAAAACTTGTTATGATCTTCGTCACGACAAGTGCGTTAATTGCCCTGAACTTATATATACGTCATTCCGAATTTCGATCTCTTCTGTGAACTCCATAAAATTATTCCACAGGTTGAAGAATGCAATAAAAAGACCTTGGCAATATGTTTGCATAGGAGTTACTTAGTTCAGAGGATATGTTTATTTATTCCTTTTCTTCGTGTTAAACGGTGGTATTGGGAAGCGAATCACGTAGATTTTCATCGGCAGTTAAGGGATTAATTAGAAATCGTACAAATTATCAAGATAAATGTTGATTTTTCTATATAATTTTATATATGACAAGGCCATGGGGGCACTGATAATTATTAAACTTGTTCTTGTATTGTTAAATTAATCATAAAAGTTATTGTAAAGAAATGATATATTTACAAGTGTATTATATCAGTGTAAATGTGTATTTTATTTTTCATTATGTATAGGGAATTTTGTTTCTTTACTCTCAGTAAATTAATAATTTTTTAAAAATAATCTTTTGCTTTCAACTTTTAATATGCTTGTAGGGTTATCGTGGCCCCCTTGGAGGGCATGCCCCACAGTTTGAGAAACACTGAGTTAGAGTTATTGTGATTTACTATAAAAACGGATTAAAATGACACTTCTAGACTATTTTATTTAATTTGAAGTACGTCATGATCACTGTTTGCAGTGATTTGAAATGCATTACGATCCTGAACTTGGAAAATGTTATTTAAAACCATGATATGATTATTGAAGTAATTTTATTATTATTGTAGTATTACGTTTATAGTAATATTGAAGATATAGAACAGATTGTAATGTGTAAAATAAAGTGAATTTTTTGAAATACAAATCCCAAAAACAGTTAGACTAAAAAATTAGAAATGTTTAGATGTATATTTATAACCATTAAAATAATAATAATAATAACTTGCATTTTTAAATTCGTCGTGTAAGCAAACATTTTTTTATCGCATTTTTTTGAGTAAATTAATTAATCCTTTGAGTAGCATATATAATTACTGAGATATCTTCTTACATAATTAATGTCAAACAAATCACAACCCTTAAAATATTAAAACAATTCCAAAGTTTTCTTATCATATTGTTTAAAAGATATATATCTATACACACATACATAGTATCATTCTTAAATAGATTTTATAAGTACAGAACATTAAATTCGTTTTATCTCTAATAAAGAGATTTTAAGTAAATGAAATCTAGTAAGAGGGCTTTGTTGTATTTTTTGTGTATGTAGGATTAAATGTAAATAAATATTTGTGGTTAAAACACGAGTGCTTTAATACGAGTCTTCATAAACAAAATTTTCTGTAAAACTGTGCGTATTATAAATTCACTTCTCTCAAGAAAAAGAGAAAATGGTAAAAAACTTTTAAATTATTCCCTGCGTTGTGTAGTGGGAGGAAATAAGAAATGAAATTTTTTGTCATATTCAAAACTCCCGACATAGGTTATACTCATCCGCACATGTAGAATCTAATAATGGACTGCACCTTTTCCCTCCGAAATTTGCTGCTCACAAGGAATTTTTCTCTTTTCTGTATAAAAAGAAAAATTTGAAAAAAAAAATTTTTTTTTTCCTATTCTAAACTGATAAAAAAACTTTTAGGGGTTGTTGAATTAATTTATTGATTCGGGGTTTATTTTTTGTTAAATAGGGCTTCTTTCTACATTCTAATAGGGACAAATGAAAAAATGGTATATGTGTGGGTTCGTTAAATCGGGGTCCCCCCCCGACTGTGCTATTCTACTCAAATAGGTAAACCAATGTTTTTGAAGGACTTTGATGAAGAAACTCTAATCTGAGAATCCTAAAAAATAAGCATATATTCAGAGATGTATTGTTTATTAAAGCTACTAAATTATAAGCGTTTATTTGAATTACAAAATCTTGCAGTTTCAACAAAAATCTGAATAATTTTAGATTCTAATTTGTAACCTATAAATTTCCTTTGATTTTAAGAGAGAACAAAGTAGGTAATGTAGGAAATATGTTGTTCATTCCAAACTGAAATGCTATTTTTCTTTTAATGACCTTTGCTACTAAAAGTTTATTTACTCATAAAATTAAAACGCGAAACATTTTTTTTTGACACTCATGCAGATTTTTTTTTAACACTCATGTTTTTTTTTAACACTCACTCTAGAACTGAACACTCATGTAGTGCAATTTATGTTTAAATTCTTATCTAGATTTTCTTCCGTATTTACTGCATAATGTAGCCCATAAAAAAGTTAATGTAGAAAAAAATAATATTAATTTAATAAAAGTGATTACTAATTAACCTTTTAAACATCGCACTATAATTGAAAGGTAATATAAACTAAATTTTTATAAAAATCAAATTAAAATTGAAGCATAAAATCTATAAAAGAAAAAAAATTGAAAAAATAATTTTTTTAAAGATTTTTAGCATGTTCCAAAATTGGAACATTGGCGAGTTCCATCAAGTTTATTCACATGTTTTTTAAGAGTACTATCAATGACATTTTATTTCAAAAATCAGTTATTATATACATTTTTAAGAATTAGTATCTTAATTAGAGGTGTCATTAAACATTTCCCAACGGGGTTTCATCATTCACCCCCCTTGTAGGGAGGAGCGGCATGATACCCGACAAACAATTTAAATGTGCCTTAAAAATCTAAAAAATTAAATGGGGGAAAAGAACTAAAAATTTGCGTGTGAACGAGAAAAATCTATCATTTTTTCTCTCCAGAGTTTTTTAAATGTACCCCGATGGGGGAGGGGGAGGTTCCCCAATGGGTGTCCGCTATTGGCGCCCATCTGAAGTAAACTTTTAAATACAATTCCAAAATAAAACAGATTAAGTTGAAAATATAATTTATAAACAGTACTTAATACATTCAGAAAATTACAATCACTTATTAGAAATACACTCAATAAAGGAAAACATCAATAGGACAAAGAAATAAACAAATAACCTTCACGTCAAAATTCTCAAAGCAAATAGTATAATAAAGCAAAAAATAAATAAATAAATAAATAAATAAAAACTAGAAAAACATAGATTTACCAAAATTCTTTAAAATGAGAAATAAAGATAAAATATACTGTTGTTTTTTCTTATATGTGTTCTTTTATTATTAACTATTTTTATTGTCCATGTATAGCTAGGAAAACATTTCCCAAGCAATCTTTTTTCTCACTCGAGGCATTTTTTCGTTGTGTTTTTCTGACATACAACACAACGTCTTTGTGTTGATGGAAGAAGATAATGAGCATCTGTCTCAAAGATTTAGAGCTATGAGTGCGAGTTCCTGGTACAGAATGAATTTTCGGTTTCATTGCGAAGCAAACTTAAAGTTACTCCTCCACTGAAATTGAGATGGGATTGTTCTGCCTTAGTACCTTTGTGCAACTGTAATATTCATCCAGCCACAACAGCCATTGCTAAATAGATACCGATACTATTTTTTGTTTCTAAAAAGAGGCCGATATGTTCCAAGAAGTCTGTCTAGAAAATCGACAACTTCCATTCCCTCATTGCACTTATTTTATAAGAATGGAGACAAGGTAACTAACTCGGGAAATTTTTCACATATATTTTCAGTGCTGCTAGTTTTTAAGATTTTGTTAAAATTTACCTTTTTTCTCCAGCGAAGCTCAACATTTCTTTCATTTTTCTCTTCAAATTCGGCATTCCCTTTGAGGTTGAAAAAAGGTTCTTCAGGATCAAACATGCCTTCATGAGGTATTTGATCGTCATCTATGCTTGCAGAAATTTTGATTTTGCCACAAACGTCTACTGGAAGAACAGACTGAAAACTATCTTCATCAATATCTTCCTCGTCAGTCAAACACCCACTTTCTTCTGGGGAAACTGGCATATATCAATAGGTTCTTCATCATTTGATTGTGTATAAAAAATAATCCAAAGTCTCTTCTACCGTCCGGAATGGCATTGAATGCGAAATCTTATCAGCGTAAAGGATATTCACTAATTAACGAAACAAAATAATATAAGACCTTATTACGCGACGTTCCTCTCCAAATAAGACATACTCAACATCTAACTATCAACAAACGCACGTGGTAGTTTTTCTGCAGCCGAGAAATTCACTCGAGATTGTCTAGAAACGGTTGAAGGGGGGGGGGGGGAGTTGAGAGAGGGAGCCGAAACGAAAGTCAAGTCATAAATATTTTCTTCCGACACATACTATAAGTTTTTAGCTTTCAGGAATCTTTTCCCACTCTTCTGTGAACTGCAAACCTAATAACAGTATTGCAAAAAAAAGTAACCTTTACACGCCAATATTCCATTTTTGAAATATTGAAATTTCAAAACCGATCGTAAAAAAATAACGATATTTTTTATGATATCTTGCAGACTATAGTTAAAATGATAATTTTTAATTACTTTTACCAAATAATAAAAATATGTTTTAAATTTTGAATTTTATATGAAATTTTGAATTTTGTCCGATCAAAATGTTAGAAAAAAATGCATAATTTAAAATTTTTTCTCAGAGAGACTATTTACTTTAGAAACAGTATTTCAATTTCAAAACATTAATCCATATTTTTGTCTTCAAAATAATTTTTACTGAACAATATGAATAAAATTGAATTTTTCGGAAAATTTCAAAAGTGATGTTCCAATATTGGAACACATTGGCGTGTAAAAGGTTAATTAAATATTAACTCCACAGAATCATTTAGATAATTTCGTTGAATGATTTAAACCTATCAAATTTGTTTTTACTGCAACATTATGAGATTGAATAATAATTCTTTTTAGCATCACGTATTCCGTTACGGGAATTATGAAAATGGAAGCAAGACTCTTTGATCGATTAGTTTCTCTAGGAGTACCAATATTACATAAATAAATCCAATTTCATCCGAGAATAATTTTTATACAAATGGATGCAAACAGTTCATTAAACCCTTTCATATTCTCTTTCAATGTCTGGACTATGATGTACTTTAGTATTCTATGGTACGCAGTGGGGTAACGGAAAATAATTGGCCCCCCGCAAGGTCAAGTTTTGAGCCCCAATCCGGATCTTTCAAAGGATTACAAAACCAAACATAATGTACCTTTACACATCACGTAAAAATATTTAAACATTAAACTTATAACTGAATACAAAGTCAACCTGAGTCTGAGTAAACGAAATAAATGACGTATAACATTAGAGAGTATTTATTAAAATGGAAAATCTAACAACAGTCAAAAGATAATCTGGTGACTTAAATGAAAACAATACACTAAGAAAGACACGACACTATAAAATAATTTTCAATTTAACTGTAAATAATTTTCTCACGAAAGAAAAAAGATACCGCTTACCTTATTCTTCGTTTCTGAATCCCAGGATGAGTTTTATTTAAAGTTCGATTATATTCTAGCATAAATACTGCCACTCTTAAAAAGGAGAGTTCTTTGTATGTTGCATTAATGATTTAATGAAAAAGAAAATAGAATACCACTGATACATATTCCGCGTCCTAAGACAAAGATACAACTACTATTACAAATAAAATTGGTTCCCTTAAGGCAGGCATGTCAAACTCATTTGATATCATGGGCTACATGAACTATTTTATATCAAGTTGGGGGCCGCATGTTCTCAATGTTCAAAAAACTAATAAAACAGGACTTTTAGAATGGTTATATTCTTGTTTATTATTATTATTATTATTTATTATTATTCTTCCAATGTATTATATATTATACATAAATAATCATTTAATATTTTCTTTTATTTCTTACACTATAAATGTTTTATTAAAAGAAATTTTTAAAAAGTTATAATACAAAACACAATTTAATATTTCTTTTAAAAGATAGTTTACATCGTTTTTTTTCTCTCAAAGCAAGTCATCAAAACTTGGTTGAACATTTTGAGCTGATGTAATTTTTAAGAAATGAAGATAAATGTTGAAAATTTAATCTTAATCTTTCTAACTTTTTGTTATTTTTTCATTAATGAAAAAAGTTTCTCGCATAAATAAATGCTTCCCAACATAGCCATCCACTATACGTGTAACAAATGATAACATTTTGAGAAACCGATCAACAGATAAATGTGTATAAAAATCTAGAATTTCAACTTCCAAACATTTTTGCTTCAGCAAAGAATAACAACATGTTTCAATTATTTCCATTTGTAAGTTTTCATCAACAATTTGAGTATCGATAGATAGATGTGAAGTTACAAAAAGAAATTGTAATTAAATATTTTTAAAATTCAGAAAATATTTGATCGAATTCCATCTCTAACAATTTAATTTGGTGAGAATATTCTATAAATTTTAATTTAAGTGATTTAATCAATAGATTTTGAAAGCTTTCAAAGTAAGATGTTTTCTCTTTCTGTCTGTAATAATTTTAGTTCGAAAGTGTTAATATTAAATAGAATTGTAACAAAAGGATTTTTACCTTGAAGCTTAAATTAAATTGACTTGTAAGATCAACTGAGAAAGGCAGGGATTTTCTCAGTTGATAATACTTCATCTTTTAATTAAGAATCTGTTTCTTCTTTCATCTTTCCCATCTTTTAATTCAGCATCCTTTTCTTCTTTCATCTTTTCTCATCTTTTAATTCAACATCTTTTTCTTCTTTCATATTTTCTCATCTTTTAAATCAGCACATTCATAATTTTTTTTGTTTCCAAGAAAATAATGATTTCATCCAGAAAATTAAAAAATCGTTTTAACACTTTATGACTCGAAATCCATTGAACTTTCTAATAATATGGTTGACCGATAAATTTACATTCTATATCTTCCAGAAATGAAGCAAATCGACGATGCTAAAGTTTACATGCTCGAATATAGTTTAAATTTTATACTGACTACTTTATAAAACATATTCAATATATCATAGGTCATGCCCACAAGAGCAGTACTTGCTATAAAATAATACAATGAAAATGTTTAAAATTATTATTACCATTCTGTTCGCTTGTTTCTTTTAATCTGGCTGATCCTTTAGTTATAGTGGTCACGATACGTGCGCTATCAGATGCAAGACAAACCACCTTTTTCCCCCAAGGTATACTTTTTGCCTCAAAACTTCTTTAAATGCATCAAAAATATGTATTATGCATAATACATGACTTGACTCGACAATGATTCTCAACTATTTCATCACCTCTGCTGGTTACAGAATTTCGACTTACACTTTAAATTTTTTTATTTGTGCTGGACATAATACCGTTTTTTTTTTAAAATCTAACCCGCCATAACGCCATGCCCTTCTAATTGTTCGAAATATCCCTCTCAACAGTTATTTCCTTCGTTCCTAAATGAACCCGATTTTTGGTAGCATTAACATTGGAAAAATTGCGCCTTAGATTCAGAGTAAATAAAATTCCCTCTTTAATTAAACTTTCACTAATAAATTCTTTAGTAAATGGTTTCGATCTGTGCTTACGATTAAAATAATATAATTAGTTTTACTGCACTTGTATTATCTTCAACCTTATTTAGGTGGCAGTAGCTAGCGGTCAAGGTAACGAACTCGAGTCTTATATGTATATATGAGTTTGAGCCTAGTACCAATAAACCGATGCGTTAAATATGTCGAGGCTAAACATCGTTCCATTGAGGATGCTAGCTCCAGGTGTCGACCTCATCACTTGAGCATGGTCCGTCGTTAAACGCCCTCAGTAGCAGATCAGAGTGAGATGTGCATACTCACTCTCCCTCACTCAACAAGTAGTAGATACATTTTTCATTTTAGAGTTGATTTCAATTCCGACAATTTGTCTTCCACAAGTTTCGCTACATATTTTTCATAGTTTGTTTTAAATTTGTGTCAAATTCTTTTAGGCTATATTCCTTAGCAAATGATTTACAGTTTTACATATCCAAGCACAATATTTATTCTTGCTTTGGGCAAAAAGTATTACAGTTCAATTTTCTTGAAAATTACGATGTTTATCTCCAGCTCATCTCTTACTCTGTTCAGATTTGATTATGTTGTTATTAAATAAATTTTAGTTTAATATAAATAAAAACCAAAATCCACTTTCATTCATAAACTAAGTAAACACTACATTTGTGTCTGTAGCCATCTTAGGGTTTTAAATTTAAAATAATATTTCAATCCTTGGGTTCATAAATGCATTTAATAATTTAATAAAATTAATTTATTGCAGTAAAATTAAATGAAATATTTAATAAAATATTAAAAATAATTTCATTTAAAGGCTGTTTTATAGATAAAAACAAGAATATAGATAACAGATCGATATCTTAAAGTTTAACGAATAAATTTCAAATAAAAACCTTAAAAGATTGATTTTAAAATGTAACTAATTTGCAAATGCTTTCGCGGGCCACCAGCCTATGTACTGGCATTTGGTCCACTTGGGCCGCGTTTTGACATGCCTGCCTTAAGGTATGTGACTACCTTCAGAGCACTTTTGTTTTGAAATATACCAATTTTCAACTAAATAAATACTTTATTTGAAATGGGTATAAACTAGGAACTCAGTACAATTTCCACAAAATTAAAATAATTTTGGATATATTAGAATTTTAGACAAATTTTAGTAAAATTACAGTTACGAGTGAGCCTGGTATTGAAATTCTAATAAATTATACAGATATTTACAATTACATAAATAATATCATTATCTGTTCTTACAGCTGTGAGTTGTAATACTTTTGAAAGTTTTGAAATACGTCATTTTATTCAAAGAACTAAATTTTGCAAAAATTATAATGTTATTCTCACAAAAAGAAAATACACAATATACATGAGATTAGATCATAGTCTACTAGGCGATAAATTAAATAAAACATTTTCGAAAATTTCAAAATTCAATATCTTAAAGGAAATCCTGTTGTAAGCTTTACCGTGAAGCAAAAATTGAAAACATAGTTTCTTAGAAAACATTTAAATATTTAAATACAATATAAAAATTTTCTACTAACTACATTTTAAACTTACCATATTTATAAGTTAGAATATCTCTTTAGCTTCATGTTTAACCAATTCGGACTCTTTTTAAAACTTTGCATTTTTGAGAGTTTACAGATTATATCAATTGTGTTTTAGTAAAATTTGATGGCGTGCAGTTTCAGAAAATTCTGATAAATGTATTCAAATAATATTTATATAGTACTTGAATAACATCTTTTGTTTGGAATTCAAAAATTGTAATACTTCAGAAAGTTTTAAAATATGCCAAAATTTATGCAAAACGCAATTTTTAAAATCAATGATTTTTCATTAAAAAGCAATAAAGTACATAGAAATACACACAGAGGTTAAATTTTTATTCTATAACAGATAAACAAATAAAACATGTTCTGAAAATTTCAATTCAATATCTTAAAAATATTTTGTATGGTCTACTTCTGGTTTGAAACTCCATTTCCGGTTCATTAATTTATTACTATAGCTTTGCTTCTAAATATCGTAGAAATAAAATAGAGTGTTTTGGAATCTTAAGTATGGGCTAAAAGCATAAAGAACTATCGAAAATTTCATCAAAACAGCAAATCTTGGGTAGTCGCATACACTTAAATCTGTATCTGTGGCGCACCATGATGCAAAATCTACTTCTATTCATGTCTGTATCTTCGTTTCATCTTCGATTCCTTTCTTTAGATAGAAATTTTGATAACCTGATGTGTCCGAAATTGTGAATTAATTTCTTGTTAATTCATTTTCACTTCCATGATTTGTTCATCAGGTTCCTAGCTACTATTTAGTTTTGCACAAGATTATGTACTTGCAGAAGAAAAATCAATTTTACATGTATTTGCTATTAATATTATACTCGTTTCCTTTCAATTTTCGATTTTGGCTACTCTTATTAAGATTTTCTTAACTCTACTCATTTTAGAGGTCCAGACACCGCATCTTATTAACAAATACCTTTTGAACCAGAATATTAAATTCCGATGAAAAAGCCAGTTCTAATATTGAAAACGAGCAGAAGTGAGATGGAAATATTTTAATAAATAAGGAACACCCTATATTTAAATGCATTGAACATAAAATGGATGTCTGTTCTTCAAACAGCTTTGTGACGTTTCTCTTTATGTTTATTTGATTGAGTACTGATGAATCTATAGCAAATAATCATTTGAAATGCTTTCTGCTTTTCAAGTATCATAATAATATTCACGTGAAAAACAAAACAGATGTAAGTTATTAACGGCTTCCTAAATGAAAATGAAATGCATGAGAGGGTGGGAACTAAAGTTGCCAGTAAAGTTACTCAGCAGCTTCGGTTAAAGTAAATCATGTTTTACCCCTCTCTGCAGCTAATGTAAATGCTCTATAATAATAACATGTGGATTTTTATCTTCCCTAGCATTATATCCACGATTCTCCATCTGCCTTTTATTTTATCATTAACAATTTAGGTTTGAAAAACAATAAAGAAAAGTATCTCTTGTCACGCAGGGATTACAGCACATCGACAAAATGCTTTTGATTTGGTTATTGGATTGAAGATATCTAATGAGCAAAGATAAAATTTTGATTTTGAATGGCGTCAGATTGTAAATGGAAAATCGCTTTAAAGTTGGATTTAAAAACTGAAGCAGATATATTTTAGAAAGTCTACACAAAATGGCGTCAGTTAGGCTTTGGGCCCTAGAAGCCTTGGGCCCTCCCGCAATTAAGGTAGACGTTACGCCACTGATGGTACCCATTCAAATGCATTCGTGGAACCTGAAGAAGAAGAATTTGCACTTTTAAATGGTATTTTAATATGAACTCAGATATGCATAAAGGATTCATTTCTTACCATTTCATAATCTATATTTGATAATATATTTTCCTGATTGTTCTTTATCTTTATATTATTATCTTTCTGTGTGTGGAAAATAATTGGAAAAGCGATAACTCAAACTAATTGATAAACTACTACGGCTTTTAACTCTGTGTCTACACTCAACGCAGTTCAATATATACCGTATTTACTGTAAATCTAATCAACATCGATTCTAAGCCACAGCCCAACTCTACACGTTTTTGAGAAAATAAAATAAAAATGTGTAAAAGGTTTATCATATCGATAAAAGTTTTTGGAGTTTTGATGTGAAATAAAGTTAATAATTCTTATTTTACCATCAGTGACGTTACGGAATATTCGTCCACTCTGGAAAGTCGGTTTGCCTCTCAATCAGTCAAGTTTGGGCACCTAAATTCTGCCTCCACACGATGGGAGGTACGTTCGTTTTATCTGTATTTACTCTAACCGTCACTAACAGATTTCAAAAGGATTCGTCACTTCAATGTCACAGCTGATTTCCGGAAAAATGCCGGCGTCATGTTGCCACCGGGGTCGTTTTCAAGTGCTATCAATAGATTCGTTAAGCAACATTTGATGGCATTTTCTCTAAAGAATGCATTGTGCTCTAGAATGTAAAAGGTAATAGAACTGTTGAGCATTACAATAAAATTATCTCCTTTGCTTACGCCATCGCCGTATATTGTTTCATCCGTGTCAAATTTTCAATGACCACTGCTCTGTTTCTTTGTATTTTTCTGCGCAAGGGTCCTTCATTTTCAAACTTGCATGATAGTGAACTCGTATTGATGCTAATACAGATACCTTTGTCATTTAAGTGATTAAAAACGTATACAAAATCTAAATGAGCAGACAACAATGTTTAGGATCAGCTATTCTCTCTGGAAAAACTGCGGAATATGGCGCAAATCATCGATGCAAGTGGCTGAAGGGAGGCTATACATTTTCCCTTAGTAGGGATGAAATTCAATTTCTCGCATCCAACAAATTTATGTCTTCGGTTCGCCGCACCCAATTTTCAATGTGATAACACTGAAAATGATGCGGCTTAGAATTCGATTAGAATGAGCAAAAATACCGGTACAAGACAAGTTTTTAAACATGCGTTTCCTTTAAACTTCACACTTGGTATAGCAAATTTTATGCATTAAATGTAAGAGGAAGGAATGTTGAGTAGAAATTGTATTTATTCTAATTAGTTTTGATTATTAAATTTTAGGAGATGATGGTTTAATTTGCTGTTCAATATACAACTTTTCACTTTAAAACAAATGGAATTCTGGTAAATTTTATTCTTACTGTAGTAGTTTCATCAATTAATTTTTATTAACTATAATTAATGTATCATATTTTCATCAAAGCAATCGCGTACTGAAAATTTCAGCTCAAACCGTGAGTT
Organism: Trichonephila clavata; assembly: GCA_019973975.1. Classification (NCBI taxonomy): domain Eukaryota; kingdom Metazoa; phylum Arthropoda; class Arachnida; order Araneae; family Nephilidae; genus Trichonephila; species Trichonephila clavata. The sequence goes on along the minus strand of BMAO01019779.1, from coordinate 354 downwards.
AAAATATTGAAAAACTTAAAGTTTTAACTCAGTCACCAACAGTTCACAGTCGTCAAAATTATATTAACGTGGCTGTCTGTAGTTCTTTATGATTATTAAATTTTGATAACTATAATAAATTATAGTATCCTCAAAACAATTTTGAAAAATTCAATCAATTGAGAATTTAAACTTAGAAAAGCTTTAAGTTTGGCTCAGATATTGCAACAATCCAGTTAAAGCCCACTAAAAGAAGCTATGGAGGATTGATTTGCTATTTGAATATAATTTAAAATATAGAAAATATTTAAAATAAAAATATGTTCTCTTTGAAATTACTTTAATATACTATTATCTATAGCAATACGTAACTTC
>BMAO01019778.1:0-39449 GCA_019973975.1 Trichonephila clavata | reverse complement strand
CGGCATTGCACGGGCTTTCTCTACTTTTAGAAAAATTTTCCGTTCTCTTCACAAAATCAGCATGACCAATATTCTTTTTCGAAGTAACTTTGGCTTCTATGTTTTTTCCTCTCCTCTTGCACGGGCTTATACCAAAGGTATTGATTGAAACCAAAATTGGTACCAAATTGATTAAAAATGCTCATTTAGCAATTAATTGTGACATAGTTTTCGGCATTTTACTTTTTTAATCACTGTTTCTAAATATCAATAAACTTTTTAAAAATCATTTTCTTTTAAATTCATTGATATTTATAAAATACAAAACTATAACTTATTAATATTTTTACATTAAAATTGATTAAAAATATTCATTTAGCAATTAATTGTGACATTCCGTTTGCTTAAATAATGGCAGCACTGAAAATTTACGTGGGAAAAATAAACAGAAATGAAAGCTTCTTGTTAGGAATTGTTGAAAAAGATAGAAATTATACTTTGAATGATTAAAAATCAGAAAAAAACCTTTTTTAAGGCAAAAAAAAAAAAAAATGAAAAGTACATTAAAATAACAGAGGATCATGTTAAAATAAGTATTTATCAGTAAAATTAATTTACGTGGGAAAAATAAGCAGAAACGAACAAAATGAAATTCGCCAGATTCGAACCCAGACATAAGAAAGAATTAAGATACTTTGCGAAAGCGGCGCGTTAGACAACCACGCCACGCAGATTAGTAGCAGAAAAGAAAATAGGCAATAATAATGAATGGTCGGTTCAAATTGAATTTAATTTTTAATTGAGGGGATCCATAGGATATTCACATAACGATTGAAAGATTTCGATTGAAGATTACATTTAAATGTATTGCAAAAAATTTATTGATTTTTGATATTTTAAAAAAAAGCAATTAATAATAAAGAATATATAATACAAACATAGCTTCTTTTTTTTTTCTAAGGAATTTATACCTATTTAACTGACTATTTCCAAAAAAAAAAATTTCGAAATGGGCAAATTCTTCGATTTTATTATGAAATTATATGTCAAAAAAAGAAATATACATTAGGCATTATTTTAAAGTAAACTATAAGTTTTATGAAAGAGAACAAAAATTTCGATACTGATAAATATTTTAAAAATGAATCTCAGAAATGCATTGAATGCATTTTATCATCTTAATCTGACATATATAGTTGATAAAATACATCTTTCACTCGCATTTTTTTTTTTTTTTTTTACTCGCCAAAGTTACTGATTTCCTCCTGTTTAAGGCAGAATTTTTTTAGTGTAACCCTTGAGTTAGAGCGGTCGAAGGCGAAACAGGTCTGAAGTCTTTGGCGCAAAGCTAATTTTCGACGCCAATGTTTGGCTAAATGTAAAATCGCGTATTTTAAAAATCATTACCTTCATATTACCTTCATTTTAAGGGCATAATTTTTACGTTATTGCTCTCAAACATCACCAACTATTTGCAAAAATAACGTACTTTGAAATAAAAATGTACAAATTACTACTTTTTAATTTATTTCTCAGAAAAACATAAGTTTACGAAAATCACAACTTCTTTTTTTAAAATCCGTAATTTTGAAGCAATTTTTTCAATCTTCGTATATGTTACGCATAATATTACTGTACACACGGGAAAAAAGATTTTGTGAGATTATCTTCATAAATGACGAAGTTATTCAATGTGAAGTAAAATTAAGACTACTTTTTAAAAATTCTTTAAAAAAAAAGTTTTGGGAATTTTATTTTTTAAATGAATGGTTCTAAAAGAGAAAGGCTTGAAATTAATTAGTGTAGAATATCGATTTAATAACACGAAAAGTAATTCATACCCAACGATTTAGAAATAATTTTCATAAAAACGCATCAGTTTTAACACTATTTTAAAAAATTCGAAAAAAATAGAAAATATCGTTATTTTACAAAAAAAATTACACCGTGTTGTGGCGAAATAAATGATCTTTCCGATTCTGTAATTATGTTTTGTCTAATTTCGACACCGAAAATCGGATGACAATTTTAATATGGTGGAAAACGTAAGATTACCGCTCGGCCGAAACGGAAGGGAAGTTCCGCCAAGTAAGCAACCGGCAGGAGTAAAATAATTCGGCGTTTTAAGGTTTTTAATTAATATCTTTTTAACTAATTACAATATCGGAATATAAATAGGCAATACGGCTTCCCCGGAAAATTCCCGATCTTTTGGTACCTTCCGCGACTTTCTGCGTGGTGCTGTTCGTGAGAAGATAGACGCACATAGATAGATAGATAGATAGATAGATAGATACATACATACATACGTTTGTTTACCTTCGAATTTTAATAGTGTAAGACTATTCAATTATAAATTTTAATTGTTATGTGACTGTACTTTCGTATATGCGAATGTTTTTAATGCGAAAATAAATTAAATTCAAATATTTCTTAAAATTTTTTCTATTTTTTCAAACTATGTATTAATAAATTAAATGGCATATAACAGCATTTCTCAAACTGTGGGGTGCGTCTCCTGGGGGTGATAACCCTACGAGGGGTGCACGAGCATATTGAAAATAGAAGATATAAAAAAAAATAACTTACTGAAATGAAGTAAAACAAAATGCTTTCTGACATAATAAAACGCACACACATTTGCATTGATATAATTTATAAATATCATCTAGCGATAATACGTCATCGAAAATAAAAGCTTCAACACGCTTATTAGCTATCTTTGATCCTATAACCAAATAAAAAACATTTTGTTTGATTTGCTGTAATCCCACGAGAGATGAGAGATTTCTACTCTTTCAAAAAAAAAAAAAAGCCCAGGCCCAGATTTAAAAAAATTCCAAGAAGTTAAAAAAAATCATCACTGTTATTATTATTGAAATACTGAATATTAGCAGTAGGGAGAAAGGAAGACTTAATTCAGATTCCACTCAAGAAGCAGAATACATTTTCTGATCATATGGATTGACCTTCGAACTTAACTGGTATGGGTAGTTCTGTCCCCTCTCTTTCTTTCTCTTCCCGTCTAGACCACAGATATTAAAACAAATGTTTGGCGCAGTATAGCCGAAATCGGCTCTTGCGCCAATAAACCCCAAAATCACTCACTCTCTCTGTCCCCTCTCTTATGTGTTTATTTTCATTTAGCGAAGTTGTACATAATGCGTTTCTATTGCGCTTTTTTCCCTATTAAAGAATTTTATTATATTTGGAAAAGCACAGAGAGCACTTTGAAGGAATATGGGTCAAGATTTATTTGAATATTCTCAAACGTATAAGCATAATGAAAAACGTTTTACATAACTTTTTAGAACTAACATCCCTATTTCTACACTTCTAACTCGGGAGCAGTCACGAGGGGCATATACCACGTTTATCCATCAGGCACTTGAGGCGGACACCCAGATAATCTGGATTTAACCGGATCAGAGAATCTCTTTGGATCCGACAATGCCAAGAGGCCCTGTAGATCTTTTGCGCACAGGGCCCGAACTGAGTTTAAACCGGCACCGTTTGTGTCCTTTATTAAAGTAACGCACATTTGAAACATTTTATTTCATTTTGATTGGATTTTTTTCTCAAATATTCAAAGAAAAATTGAAAAGTCCTTGAAAGTAGGTAAGTATACCTTCTCTAAATTACTCACTGGAATGATGATTTTTGTCCTGTACAATAAAAATAATTATAAAAAAAGTTTGGGGTGAGACTCGGTCATCTCACATGACCATTAACGTTTGTATCGAGTGTGCGCCTGCTCCCGGATTAAAACATTTTGATGTCTTCTTGCTTTAAATATCGAAAATAACACAATTACTCTTCATATCCTATGAACAGCAACATAAAGTACTTTTGGTGTGCTTTTAGACTATTTTTCTAATGATATTTGTACTTCTAAGAAATGGATGATGGAGGAAATAAATCTTATTTAAGGTATACGTTCGGAATCGTGATTTTAAAAAAAGCTTATAAATAGATAACTTTCATTAATTCATTCCGTGTGTCACTTTGATTATAATATATGTATAAAATTGTTTTAAGGATAATATTACAATAAAAAAATTACTTAAATGCAATATTTTGGCAAAAAATCAACTTACAATTAATATTCAAGAGTTTCTCCTCTCACGAAAAATGCTGCTATAATAATATTTTGCTTACATAAGGCAAAGATTTCTCCTGAGGGCATGAACTAGGGTTTTGTAAAATTCACAATATTTTCAGAATTTTTACCAATTGAAATAATTATCTGTGTTTTTTCCTTAAAATTTTCTCGCTCTGTTATATTAAAATATGGATAAACCCACTTCTAAGTTATATATTCAAAAAAAATATTATTATTATAGAAACATTTTCCATAAAAGAAGAATGTTTTGAAAATAGGTAATTCTATTCTCCATTTTTTCCAAAGTATTGCATCTAAATAATTTATTTACTGTAATAATACTGTAAGGGATTTACATAGTTTCTACCATTGACCTGGCTAGATGTGTGGGAGGAACTAAATGATCAGACGACATAATGAACTTCAATTATTTATATATCACTATATACAACTCAAACACAGTAACAATCTAAATAAGATTATTTTGATCATTCAGAGCACGGACGTGAGACAAGATGGCGTGGGGGAAAAAGTCCGATCCTGCAAATCTACCTTTAAGATAACTTATACCAAGCTTGTTTAATTTACGACCACGCTAATAATTTAACTCTCTAAATTCTACTTGGAGTAAGATCACAGTACCTGAACTCTTGCGGTCTTCTTCTCCTTGTTTTTACTTTACCACGGCTCCAACACTGAAACTAAGCGCTTTCTTAATATTCCAACTTCTCACTTCGTACACTGTGTACGTGTACGGTTCACTGCAGATTTACTTCTCTTCTCATCTCTAATCTATTGTCACTTCAATAACTCTCAAACTCGCGAATACATAATATGTATATATTGAACTTAATTTGCATAATCACGCTTTCTGTCTTCGAAGAAAGTTGGTTGAAAAAATGATGGCCCAAAAAGAATCCCCAAGGAGTGAGTAGAAGAAACCATATAGATCCGTCACAAACCCCTCCGAGAAGAAAACGTGATTTATCCAAGGGTCTTAACGACCCGATAGAAATTACGTTAAACATTTAACAACACTCAAATACGATGTAGAAGATTTATATAACTTTAACTCACTATCTCTATACAATTTAAATGCATTAGCACGCACAAAATCAACTAATCTAAAGGGTACTCTATTACTGATCAAACATAATATCCCTTACATGTCAGCCCTAAAGTGCATCCCATTCAGGCGAGAACCAAGAGAAAAACCTTTTATAAAGGAATTTAAAAAAACTTGGTTATGCACTTTACTTAAGCACTAATAAAATAAAAAAGTAATACAGACAATAATTTCTGGTCAATAATATATTATCTAGATATCTAGTTTTCAGGTTCTGCCACACTGAAATGAAAACTGGATCACTAACATATTCAAAAACATTTTCAACATTAACATTATGCAATTTTCATATTTACAAATATGAAAATTGCATTATTTTCTTATTTTAAATATATACATTTTTATATAAATCAACACCCCATCTGGTTTCATTTTTACGAAGCTCCCATACATTCGCGCTTGCGCTGTTAGTGTTATAATTAGTTTTCCTAACTACGCCGCGTCTCGAAACCAGATAATATATACTTATATAATTCATTAAATATATACAAAAATATATACAACTTTCAAACATATAATATAATATAAACAAACAATACAAGTGATTCTCACATAGAAAGCCCAGTCTTAATGTGTAGCAAAACTAATGCAAACAAACAAATTTTTAACAATTTTGGAAACATTTTACATACAAAAGTACCAATAAAAAGAAAATTGCACTCAGCGCAGTAGTAACTATTTTTGTAAAAATAATATTTTACGAAATAATTGAGACTAGCACAGTGAAAATACTCTGAACTGTCTGTCAGAGAAAAAATAACATAAAATTATAAAACCTGGCTAGTAGGGATAGCAATATCGGACCAAAAGTTCAATACCGGTATTCGGTATTTCTTAGAACTTAATACCAGGATACCGGTTTTAATACCGGTATTAGAAATTTAAGAAAAAGATGAAAAACACAGGTGTTTCTTTGTTTTACTTGATAGTTTTATTAGAGAGTGTAAATATAACAAGAAATAATTTTTAACTTTTAAATTATAGCAGTATAAAAAGAATCATAAAAAAAATAAATAAACATATAATTTATTTAAATCACAAAAAAGTGCAAATATCGATATTCATAGTCTGTGGTAGTATTACACATTTTTTAAATGTTCTTCATGTTTTAAAAGTTTAAAATTTGTGGAAAGTTTTCTTGAAAAATAATATGCATCAATTCTACTGTCATAAAGCCTAGATTATAATTTTGTGCAAAAATTACCAGCTGTCGTAAACGCTTTTTCGGCATCTACGATAGTTGGTGGTACTTTTAGTAATGCGCGAATACTTTTTCAGAGTATTTACTTCTATAAGTCCCTCATCTTTAAATAAATCGATTTCTTATCGGATGATTTTGGATATAGCTACACTGCTGTCTACCGTAAATGCAACACCAAGAAATACAAGAGTTATCAAAACAAAATTTATCTTGTAGATAACATGTTGACCAAGTAAAAATGATTAAATTTATAGACTTCTGTGAAGTGTGGTTCCTTCCAGAATCAGTAGCCGGAGTAGCCGCCATTGTTGGAGATCACCGCTGCCACAGGCCTCGGGATTGATTCAAAGAGACTTTGGATGTCTTCTTTGGTACAGCAGACCAAGAAGCTTCCACACGTTGCTAAAGTTAATCTGGTGTGGCAGCTAGGGGTGTAATCTGGGTCAATCGTTGAGCAACCATTGACCACATGTTTTCTATCGGTGAATGATACGGAGAGCGAGCCGGCCAGGGTAGCAATTCAATCTGGTACATGGCGAAGAACCTTTGGACAATGCGTGCCACGTGTGGTCACGCATTATCCTGTAGAAATATGGCTGTGGCCAAGCCCTGAAGGTAAGGAAGGACAACTGGCTCTAACACCTTGGAGATGTAGCGCTGGCTGTTTAAAGTACCGGCAATGCGTACTAGAGGATTGTGAGAGTGATATCCAATACCGCCCCATACCATAATACCCGGTTCAGGACCAGTGTAGTGGTGCATAACATAGCTGTTCAGCATCCTCTCTCCACGGTTTTTCCAGACTCAAATCCGATTATCGTGGTGTTGCAGACACATGCCTGACTTGTCAGTAAAGACAACTTCATTCCATTCTGCAGCCCACTTCCTTCTTTCATCGCACCATTGGCAGCGGAGACATTTGTGGTTCTGCGACAAGGGTAGACCAGGCAATGGAAGTCTTGCGGACAGAACCACTCTGCTGTAAACGGCGTCGAATGGTACGCACAGACACTGAATGATGCGTTACAGACTCAATGTGCTGTGCTATGGTTAGTGATGTGACTGAGCAATCCGTCACTGCCCTGCGCACAATTTGCCTGTCCTCACGTGAAGTGGTACACTGAGGGGGATGTTCGACCACGTCGGTCCGTCGTACCCTCCTGAATCCAACGGTCACATATCCGCATTATAGTTGTTTGATTTCGTCCAACACGACTACCGATTTCCCTCCACAATCTCGTCACTATTCTTCCTCTGGTGAACTCGGATACTTGATCAAAAGCTGATCGCTGATTTCTACGAGACTTAACTGATCGTTTTTTGAAAAAACCACAAGAAAAACACAATTGCCGAACTTGAAATCGTCGAAATCTCCAAGCCTTAAATAGAGCTTTGAGGTTGCGCCACAGGCGTGCGTGATGTGGTGTCTGCGCTGATATTCTAATAATTTGCATATCTCACCTCAACTAATGCATGTTGTAAATTTCATGTTAATTGCGTGCTTCCTTCAGGATGTTGCATTTACGGTGGCCAGCAGTGTAATTTCTGTACTGTATTTTGGTGTGTTGAAATTTTTAGGGCGTTTTTCACGTAGTGGAACAAAAGCGCTATTAAGACGCAAATTTCGTCTTCGTCTTCGTTCCACATTTTGTCATACCTTTTTCGCAGACAATAAGCAACCAATTGACCTCGGTTTTTCGGCATTTGTTCGCATTTGTGCCCTAGAAGAGCCGAATCATATTTAAATTTTCCAATAGTTTTCCCAAATTTTCCTGAATTTCGCTAGTTTATTACAAAATTTTCTCAAATATTACCTAGTAAATTTATTGTTTGCAAAAAGTTTTTTAAAAAAAAATCTACCTACATTTTGGAGGAAATCTTCACAAAAAATGTTCAGAAAAAATATAAAACGCTCTGATTTTACTTTTTTAAATTTTTGTAAAATACAACATGTGAAAAACGCGCTAAAATTACTTGGCCATGCCAATGATTGATATCTTGTTTTAGCTCTATCGCTAATTCTAATTTTTGTTGAAGAGACAGTTCCTTTTCACTATTGACATTAGTGTCATCATCATCTTCGATAATTGTACAGAACTCTTCTGAATGTGGATTGGTTCGTGGGTAAAAAAATTTAAGAACATTTACAATAAAGTTGATTTGTTTATCATCTTTTCTTCTTAACTCTAAAACATTTTTAACATTGTGCCATTATATATTCTTTTCATCATATAAATAATGAAACCAAACCGAAGTACTATCAACTGATTTTTTATGTTCTTTAAAGTTATTCTTATTCATTATTATCGATAGTTATTTATGTGTATATCAATCGTAAAAACACATTTTGAACCTGAAAGTATGATACAATGTGAATAACAAACTCACCTATTTAGAAAATATCGAAATATTCCGTATTTTCTTCATAAGTACAACCTTGGTTTCTTTGATACGAATATCAAACTCTGCAGTATCGCTCCGAAATGCAATAGGACAGTTTTGGCCTTGGATGATTCAGTTATTTTATAACTTCTCTTGCTTCTCTCTTATTTTATAACTCTTAATGCAACTTTATATTCACAGTCTAATTAATTTCGCCCATTAGGAAAACATTTTAGTAACAGGTGTTGATGGATGAAGAAAGGCACATGAGCTTGGATATGTAATTCCTCTTTTAACAAGAACCTAGTTAGTTATTTAGTTCTTTTTGTCAGAGAAATAATTTATATCTATATTTTTAGTTCTGTTTATTGTTTTTTATCCCGTTGTATCCAGCAATAAAAAAAATCAGATGATGGGTTTAATTAGTTGCCTTAGAACTGCAGAACCAGCTAGGAAATATAAAAATTATAACAACGGAATGAGTTGAATAAAGACGTTCATAATATCTTCATCTTCTGAAATGGACGTAAATTATTTCATTTATAATGTATTTTAATCATGGTGCAATAATTAACACTATAACATAAACACAAAGACGTATACTATTTTGCTATGTTGGAAAGATCCCTGAACATATAAAAAAAAATTTTAAACTTCTAGTAAATACCGAAAAACCGGTATTTAAACTTATCAATGCCAGTATTTCGAAATTGTACAAATGGCTCAAAATACCGGTATTCAGTATCCCGGTATACCTTTATTGGAATCTCTACTGGCAAGTCTTGTTATATCCATTCTGCGTAAGCTCCGTCACCCGCAACCGCTTCCAAACTAGCCGATCTTGTCCTAAGGCGGTCCTCCATCTGCTACGGTTCCTTGAATATCCAGTCTCAGATCGACGTGATGGTCCTGGAATAACTCTGTTGGCATCACGTTGTTGCTCACTGACTTTTCTCCTAAGCCTCTTCTTTCTTGATGTTCTGGTTGGAATAGACGATGCCACATTTCTTTTAATCCTAGATCTGGGTCTTTGTGGCTTTCTCTTAATCATTTGCTTCTTTGTCCAAGATGCTGACCTTTCTCTTTTACCTCTTTTTTACCACTGGTCTTCTTTTTCTAGATAAATTCTGATTAGCATTTGAAGAAATAATTGATTCAGGTCGCCCACGCTTTTCTAGTCTCACCTCCCCTCTATTGTGCCTTTCCCTTTTTATATCTATAATACCCTCCAATTATGTTAGTACTGATCCTCTATGACTATTTTCAACCCTTTCAGACTGTACTTCCCTAGGTCGACTAATTTCCGAACCATCCGATTGTGTTCATCTAGGCCGACTAATTTCCGAACCTTCCGATAGTGTTGCCCTAGGCCGACTACTTTCCCATCCTTCTGATTCACCAGCATTCTCCACATTTTCTCTTTGGTGATAAATCCCCCCCCCCCGGGTCTACATTTACCGTTATTTTTTTTCCAAATTTCAAAGTATCCACATTATTATTTTCAACCCTTGAAACTTCATAGGAGCCTTCAATCTTCGGCATGAATTTACCGACTATTTTCTTACTAGCCAAGCTCAAGGGGTGTGTTTGAACCAATGCAAGACGTTCACTTTTAACTCCAACCTAGCGTCTTCTCTTATTTTAATATTTTGCCCATTTTTCCTGCTGTTCCATAGTATTCTTACCTTCCTTTTCAAATAATTTCTTAATATTACCGCAAACCAAATCTGTGATTCATCCGTTACCATCACTAACTTCAGAAATAGGGTAATCAATTTTCGACCTAAAAATAATTCTGCTAGTGTTTTACCAATTGTTTCATGAACAACCGTTCGTAAGGCATACCCGAATTCTTTTTGAAATTGGTCCCAATTAGTCTGATACTTATTCTACAAAACTAGAAATTCATTTGTAGAAAAGTACGGTTAACTCTCTGTCTGATTTGATTGAGGTCTATATATAACCGTTTTAACATGCTTTATGTTCAACCTGCGATACACATGCTCAAAAACTTCCTATATATAAATTTCTATATATATATATATATATATATATATATAAATTGGGTACAGTTACCAATAATTAATTTTATAGGAGCTCCATAACGCGAGATATAATTCTCAAAAAATGATTTTGCAATTACTTTTCCCGAGGCTTTTCTTAAGGGTACAATTTTGACCCATTTAGAAAAATTCTCCGTTATCACTAAAATAAATTTATAACGCTCCGGACTAGCAGCTATAGGTATGTGCCTGATAAATATAAAGATACCATTTCATTTGGGTTATTCGTTACTATCGCTATTAAGTGACCAACTGATAGCGCATCCTTATAAATAATGCGTTGGCAGAAGTGACAGGCGGATACATATTTATAAACTTCCTCATAAAGGGAAAAAAACATGCGTATCTTAATCCTAAAGAAGTCTTTTTTTTTTACCTGAATGACCCGACATTAGCGTGTCCTGGGGCACGTGCATAACGTCATTGCGCAGAGTTCGCGGAATAAACAACCTTAGTTCTCCAAGAGTGGTAGTAAATTTTGCAAAGTATAATAAACATTTGATTAATTTAATATCGTGGAACCAATTTTCGCAGACTGACGCGTTATCTCACCTATCGTCTGAATTTTCTAACAATTTATAAATGTGTCATAATTCTGGATCATTTCTCTGTTCTTCCATTAATTATTCTTTGGACGATAAAACTAATGACCGCACAATATACCTTTGTGTCTACAACACTTCCTATTGGATTCCTGCACAACAAATGTGCAACCTCATTTTGTGTACATGGCCGATGCTCCCATTCCACGTTAAAGTCTGCTAACTTAAGTGACCCCCTTATCATTCTACTAGACAAATGATTACCTATCATTAGTTTCGTGAGTGCGGCATGGTCTATTATTTGTGGGTAATATTTTAGCCGAGTACACTTTTCAAGTAGGTTAAAAACCCGAATTTTTTTTAGTAATGACTCAAAGATAAGTAGCACATTTGACAATTAACATATAAAGATAATCGTGAGATAATAAGGCTTACTTGCTCTAAAATACAAAATTATCATACTTTTTAAGAGAATCTTTATTGTGTTGTAGAGGAAATGCAAACACAAGAATATAAATAATACTGTAAAAATATTTAAACTATTCAGAAACAAGGCAATGACTTTATTGGAACCCAAAAACCAAATATCCACAGCTAAACTTTCATAACAAATATTGAAGAATATAGAGGAAATACTTAATGTTTTTTTGCTGTCGCATCATTTACCAGTAATACGAGATAGGCAATACTACACTAATGTCCATAAATTAAGAATAATGTTCAGGCAAAGAAAGAGACAGAAGCAAAACAAATTTGACTTATTTGTAAGGTCTATTTATTAAGCAAAAGGTAAAGAGCAAAAAGGATGCTATATGTTTGACATAATTAATAACAATTGCTATTTTTACTCCCTGGAGCAAATTTCAAAACAGAGCCTATTTACAAAAAACAGTATTACATGGTTAGTATGATGGTTATTACAGAGTATGTCTTCCGGACGATGCAATACAGGCCTTACAACGCCTACGCATGCTGAGTATCAAATTATCAATCTGATCTTGGAGAATAATACACCACTCATCAAGCAATGCCCTCCGAAGTTCCGGTAGACAGGTGGGAGGGGGTTGACGGGCTGCAATTCGTCGGCCAAGCATATCCCACACATGCTCTATTGGATTCTAGTCCGGTGAGTGTTCTGGCCAATCCATACGGGTGATATGCTCCGACATAAGGCATTCATCTACAATGTTTGCACGGTGAGGACGGGCGTTGTCATCCATAAACAGAAATTCAGCACCCATGGCGCCTCAAAACAAACGTACATGTATTTCCAGAATAACATCCCGATAAATGTGGCCTGTCATCGTTACACTCTGAACATGCAGGTCAGTTCTGGAACCAAGAATAATTCCTCCCCAAACGAGCCATCCTATACCACCGTAACGGTGTCGTTTAATGGTGTTCTCTTGGTGGTAACGGGTACCTGGCGCTCTCCATATGAAAGTCTTGCGAGAATCAGACAGCAGACTAAACCTGGATTCGTCGGAAAACATCAAACAAGACCACTGTTGCGGTGTCCACAATGCATGCTCTCTACTCCAGGTTAATCGCAGGTGACAGTGAGTTGCGGTAAGGGGAACACATCTGACAGGCCTACGAGCATATAGACCAATGTGCCCTAAGCGTCTGTACACGGCCTACCTTGAAACTGTCGTACTGGTAACTGAAGAGATCTCACGAGATAGGTCTAATGCTGTGCTCCGTCTGTTTCTTTTGGCAGTAACTGCCAAATACCGGTCCTCATTCGGCGTTGCAACTCGGGGGCGACCTGTGCTGTAACATCTACTCACATTACCATCATCTTGGAATCGTTGCCAAAGCCTGGAGATGACACTATGGGCGATTCCAAGTTCCTCGAATACTTGCAGCTGGGTACGTCCCCATTCCAGTCGTCCAATAATTCTTTCACGTAAAAAATCATCCAAATGCTTCCTTTGTGCCATAACTATGCGGTTATTGCACTGAAAGGCTTTTTAAGTGCCTGTGAGCTATTTTACTTCTTTGCCACCATTCCTTATATACCCCTCTCTTACACTCTGGTCATTGTGACGTACTATCCGCGCCATCTGGTGGTTTCCTGTAATTTGCATATTCTTCTTCAAGATGTGTGTGATAATTCTAGAGGTGAAATTTTTATTTTAGAGTTCAATTTCTGTGTGATTCTGAATTATCCTTAATTTATGGACATGAGTGTACCAAGTTTATTATTTTCCGTTCACTAAAGCAAAAGTTACAAGTGTTTTAGTAAAAGCAGATGCTTTTCTTTAACCAAGATATTATATTTTATACTTTAAAACACGTTTTACGCGAAATCTGTGTTTTTTTTTTTTAATACTCAAATGGGGCCAGCGATTGCTAAAAAAGTTTTGAAAATAATTAACACAGAGAAATTTTTTATGTATGTTTTGTATAATAGTAGAAATGTTTTAACCTCCAGATTTATTAATCATGTTCAACGAATTCTAATAATTTTGGGTTTACATTTAAAGCAGCTTTCGGAAAGTTAACCAGTCCTATACTAATTTTCATCAGATCTCGACTGGTGACCCTGCCTCCACCTTCCAAAGTAAGATAAGCCTTCTTCTTGATTCTCATTTTCCTTCAGGATCTTCTCCTACCCCCCTGTCTTCAATAACAGCTCTCCTCCTTCTGACCTGAGACCTAATGAAGTTGACGTCGTTTTCCGGAAGCTTCGGGGAGGTAAAGCCCCGGGTATTGATCTCGTAGACTACGCTATTTGAAAAGCTCTTTATAATTCTTTCCCCAACTTGTTTTTCTGTTTCTGTAACCTCTGCATCCAATTTAGCCACTTCCCCTCCATTTTTAAGGACACTAAAATTAAATTTCTTCTAAAGCCTGGGCGTGACCTATCGTCTACTCTCTCCTATCGTCCCATTTGTTTGTTGTCCACTCTTGGCAAAATTTTAGAAAGAATTTTTCTTAAGGGGAGTTGGAAAGGTAAATTTTTTTTAAAAGGTGAATTTCAGGTCATGGCATTTTTAAATTCTTCAGCTCATTACCTTTCCAAAAATACCTCATTTTTATCTCTAGCTCAATTAGAAGTGCTAAAATTTTGTTTTTAAAGAATAGTCTAAACGCGAGTCACCGATTTAAATGGACAGAAAAAAGGTAAGCATTGAACTTCTTCTTGGGTCAGCTTGAAGTTTGACGTCATTTTTTAAAATCTCTTTAGGGCATGTCATGAAACGGATGGGATCTCGCCTCCGACGTTTCAAAGCAAAAATGAGGGGGCAAAAATTATCAGATGGCAAAGCATTATGTGGCAAAAATAGATTAAGAGAAGCAACTATTGATCAATTGCAAACATATTATGGTCTTGCCATTCAAAGAAATTTATCAAATGTAAAGTGTATGAAACAAGCTATATTATATGGGCAATATTTCTTCACAAAATTTCTACGGATAAAAATCCACAGCATAGATTTTGTCCATCAGGTCTTGACACATGGTGTCAGTGTAAGAAGGCTCAATTGGAAAATAAACTTTATCTCCACAAATATAAACTTCCAGTTGCGGTTGTTGAAGCCATTAGGCCTATTTTTAGGGACCTTTCGGATCCAGAATTATTGAAAAATGCTTGCATGGAAACACGCAGAATCCGAATGAAAGCATTAATAATGTTATTTGGTCTCGTGTCCCCAAAAAGACATTTGTGCGCATAGAAACACTTTCCTTTGGTACGTATGATGCTATTGCATCCTTTAATAAAGGGAATGCAACACAAAGCTGGATATTTTAAAAAAATTTAACATAGAGCGAGGATATTATGCGACATGCTGCATGGAACATCTCGACAAAGAGAGCAGTACAAGGGTTAGATATGCCAATTTACAGAAAACTAAGGAGACTAGAAAAGTAAAAAGACTTAAAAGAATGAAACAAGAAGATGAAAATTTAAAAAATGCTGAAAATTTGGAATATGGAGCTGGAATGTTTTGATAAGGTAACTTTTTTTTATAAAAATGTGCTGTTCTCAAAATGTCACTTTTGAAGGTTTGATGTACCTTTTCTCAGAAAGTATATATCTGATGTCAACAACACTTATATGACACATTCTTTATATATTATAGTATGTACTGAAATGAGCTTTTAGCAAATTTTGGATACATTTTTTTTATAATTTTTTTTCTGTCGAAAAACACTGTTTTCTCACTATACATCAAATAAAAAAAATTTAAAGAAAACTAATGGAAATTTCAAAAAAAGCTCATTTCAGTATAATATTAGATGTATGCTTAACTTGCAAAAACAATTTGGGGATTGTATTTCTAACAGGTTTTTAGAAAAAGTACATTGAAAAAGCCCTTTTTATCATTATCAGTATAGACCGTTCCGATACCCCGTAATAGACTTTAGAGATTATTAATCATTTGAAGTTTAATTTATCTGTATTTATATTTATTTGCTTAAAACTAATAAGATATTGATGGATAATCTTTAATTATTTATATGAGAAAATAAATATACGTTTGTTATTCAATCTAAAATAGTATGTTGTGCAACGTTGTTCACGTGTTCGTGTGAAAAAATGTGTGAATATGATTTTAATTTAAGATATTGGGCGATATTTTTATTATTTTTTACATTTCTGATCTATTTAATTAAATAATATCTAACCATATTATGTTTTCCTATTTAATCTTGAAAGTGTTAAAGAGAATGTACGTATGTAACAGTTTTTTAAAGTATTTACATTGTGGAATATCTCAGATTAGCTTAGCCATTCTTGAGATTTAAAATGAAAATAATAAATTTTTTGAAACCTTTTTATTTTGATATCTTTGTCCATATTCTTAACGCACATGTTTATAAGTGTAAAACTTCATGAACAGAAAGTTATTTTTCCTATATAAATCTGTGGAAACACTTAACGTTTTGTAGAAAAATATTTGATTCTTAATTGAAATATTGCAAAATAATTTCGGCTGATTTTTACTATCTAAATTATCTAGAAAATTAGCTGTACACACCAATACAACGATGATTAAAATCCTTTCAATGGAGTCTTATGTAATTTTTGATGAAGAGGGTGCCATTTTCAGCTTTGCCTTCTTCTTCACTTGGCGAGGCGTCGAAAATATAAAGACTAATGCTATTATATTATTTGTTGTTTTCTAAAGTATTATGCATGCTTTGTCTTTTAAAAACCTTGTTTTTTAAGTCTTTTAGTTTATGCTAATCTTTGCAGCATCAAAAATATTTCATAACGTTTTCATTTCTGCACTAAAAATTGTCTTATCAATTACTTCTCATATAGGTCATCCGGAAACAAAGTAGCGGATGACCTTGCGAAGGCGGCTGCCAGTGATCCTGTAGATCCGGAAGACCACATGGTCCTTACGTCGACCGTCATCTACTCCAAATTATGAAGTAGATGACGGTCTACTCCACATTGACCATCTACTCAAATCATCTACAACATTGTTATGCGACTCGAACCCCTGTTTATGGAATATGTTTAAGTTATAAATCCTACGACTAAAGTACAGTTATTAGAGTTGGTTGATAAATATGAGGAGCGGCATAGAAATAGAGGAACCCAAGGTTCGAGGAGTAGTTTTAAAAGACGAAACTGGGTTATGAGTAGGAGGTTTGCGGAAAGGCATAAAGATGGATATCGGAGGGTTGCAGGGGTCGTGAAAAGACAATTGTATCGGAGAATAATGAACCGGGAGGCAAATAACTTTTCTCGTAGTGATAATGAAAATCGTGGATTCGAGAGATGCAACATTGATGATCAACATCATCATAGACCCGACAATCAGAGACATCGTAGTATTTTTGTAAACCAAGGTCCGATTAATGATAGGGAGGCAAAAGAAATGATAATTTAAACTTTTAAGCAATCGTGTTGCAGGAGGTAAGAGGTCCAAATCGAAACAAACCCTCCTAATATGATTAAAATAAATGCTTTACGATTATCGCCCATTGATCTTCCATATGTGCTGATTCTCTTGCACGACACATTTTTAAAAGCTATTTGGAATCCAAAAGCTGAGAAGTCCTTTATTTTGGAAGAAACATATTGGACATATTTTGTTTTTCACCCCTTTAAGCATTTGCGAGTAGAGGTCATAACTGCTCAAAGTGCAAAATGCACAATTTTAGGAATGGTAGAATTGCAATGATTCCATGTCAAAGCAAAAATTGGGTTCGACTTTTCAAATAAATCGTTAATCATTTCGGACTGGCAAATTGAAAAGGTACAATACCAGAAGAACCTGTAGAGATAGATTTAACAAAATCAAAGCTGGGGGAAAGACAAAAAGCGGAATTAAAATCTTTATTTAATGATTTCAAAAGTCTATTTTCTAATAAACCTGGGCTTACACATGTGTTATATTATGAAATTGATACGGGAGATAACTCCCCTGTCTTATTGTGGCAATTCCACTATGACAGGATCAAACAGGGGATTATATATCATCACGTAAATAAAATGTTAGAAGAAGGTACAATTATACCTGTCCAATCACTCTATGCATCTCCAGTTGTTTTATGTAAGAAAAAAATGGTCTGCCTAGGGATAACTCAGAAGCTTATAGATTCGCGATTGATTACTGAAAATTGAATGCCTAACAAAGTATCCAAGATATCCATTACTGCTCCATTGATGATCTTAAAACAAATATTCCACACACCGAAATTATGTCGTCGATTGACCTCCACTCAGGTTATTTTCAGATGGTGTTAAACCCCCAAAGACATTAGTAAGACGGCTTAGTAACCAAAAATGGCACATTTGCATTCACTCGCATGCCATTTGGTGTGTCGGGAGCGGCCTTAAATTTTCAAAGAGCTATAGAAATGATTCTGAAACCAGTTCAAGGGCGTTTTGTCATGTCTACATGAATGACGTGGTTATCTTGTCTCCATCGTTTGAGCACCATGTTAAACATTTAAGAGAGGTCTTTAGATTGTTACAAGAGGTTAGTCTAACTTTAAACCGTAAAAAATGTCATTTTGTCCCGGACAAGCTACGTTATTTAGGTCTATTTATTAGTAAAGAACGGGTTAGAACGGACAAGGAAAAAGTAAAAGCGATTCTTCACATGATACCCCGGAAAATGCGTGGGAGGTAGTGAAATTTTCAGGAATGATGGATTGGTACCAAAAGTTTAATAAGGACTATGCTGATCTGCGTGAACCTTTATACACATTAAAGAGGAAAAATTCTAAATTTATTTGGTCGTAATTAGCGCAGGAATCCTTTAATCGTATTAAAAAAAGCAGTGACAGAAGCTCCAGTTTTAGTTACCTGATTTCAATAAAGCGTTTGAGTTGCTTAAGAAAGGCCAGTTGAAGTGGTGTGGGGGCAGTTTTGGAACAAAACAAAAAATTCCCGTTCACTTAATCTCTCGTACACTTAGTACTACTGAGAGGAATTATAATATTACAGAGCCAGAGTGCTTGGCTGGCATTGTGGCGTTAAATAAATATCGTTCTTATTTTGGGTCTATGCCTGCGAAAGTAATATCAGACAATGCCACACTCACGAAACGAACGAATGGTAAAAACTTGTCTAGTATAAGTTGGTCACATTATAATGCCGGCCAGTTCCTGCTTCCATCTAAAACCCCTTGTCTACCCGCAGACCCGGCTAAGTGTGTGGGAGAAACTGAATAATCAACAGACATGTGATTTCACACTAACTATTTTATTGTTACCTAAATATCAATCATACACAATAACAATCTAATTAAGATAACTGACCAGATAGTAGAGCGCCGAGGTGAGATTCAATAACACGGGGATAATACTACGGTCCCTCAACTGATTCCACGATAGCTTAAACAATCTCAATATAAACTACGTCACACTTTAATAAGCTAACTTCTAATTAAATAAGGCTCATGATACCTATACTTTTATGAAGCATTTCCTACACTTGAATCTGAAACGATGTCTTGCATGTCTTAATTATAAAAGAAAACCTCATTTACGAGTGAAAAGTGTAATAAACATATTGATTTTCTTATGTTTCTTTCCTTTTCACCTTTATATGCAAATTTTATGAAAAAAATAGAATGTAAAAACCTTTGAATATGAAATACCTTACGCGTGAACTTCCGTTCGTTTTATAGTGCGATTAATGCCAGATTAATGTGTTTATAAATATTACTATTATACATATTATTTTCCTAAGGAACTAAATTATAACATTAAAAATGTAAAGCTTTATAGCACTATATAGGCCATCATTATCATAATTTTCTAATATAACATAATCAATATTACTTCGTCTAAATAAACTGCTGTTTATAAAAAAATGCAACACCATGAAGGAATCATCAGAATTAAATGAAATTTAACGCACAAATGACTTGAATTTGTACAAATAAATGACGAAATTTGCAAAGCAAAAAAAAATATATATATTACTTATTCGAAATTAGTATTTCGTGTAGCCACCACGTGCTGCAATAAGTGCTGCTATACGACGTGTCACGGAGTGAAACAGATTTTGAAAGAAGAAAATTCCATGGAAGAAAATTGCTTGTGGAAGAAAATTCCATATTGCTTGCATGCGCAGCAAAAGTTCGTCTTTTAAAGCTGCAGGACGCGGATCACGAGCGAGACGCCGACCAAACGAATTCCAAAAGGGCTCAATAAGTGACATATCCAGCGAATAAGTTGCATGTTTTGGGCTAAACAGAAGTCTCAAACTGTCTTTGCAACATGTGGGCGTGCATTATCCTGATGAAAGAAGCTCCAGCGATACCTTGAAGGAAGGGAATGACTTTGGGCTGCAGCATTTCCTGACGTACTTGTTTCTAATGTGATTACCCTCAATTCGTAGCAAAATTGGATCGTCCATGATAAGAAATCCCACCCCAAACCGTAACTCCGGGTGTTAGGCCACTATGTCGTACGATAATGCACTCTAGAAGACAGCACTCAACGGTATAGTGTCTAACACGAATGCGACCATCATGGTCCTACAAATTGAAGCATGATTCATTTGAAAAGATAACTTGGTACCAATCAGCTTACCAAGCTCTGTGCTCATGAACTCATTGCAGATACAGCCATCGATGTTTTACCATGAGAGGATCTTGTATAAAGGCACCATTGCTCGCAATCTACGGCTCAGCAGACGTCGAAAAATTGACGAAGCCGACATTAGTACACCTGTAGCAGTAGACCAACATGCTGCCAACTGCCTGAAGGAATCTTTACGGTCATTCCCCGCCATGCGGAGCAGGTGTCGATCGCCACGCGTCGATGTCACCTTCCGTCGTCCACTGCTAGTTTTTCGAGTTGTTCGGTGCTCGTTTGTCCGCTGCTTCGAAACTCGCATCACTGTGGAAATGTTCCGCTTTATACGAGTTTCTATTGCGCGATATGAAAATCCTCCTTCTCGAAGGCCGATAATCCTAGCCTGTTTAAAATCCGTATATTGTTGAAATTTCTCCTTATTTCATCGTGGAGTCGTACTTAGGTCTTACTAAACGTTCGTCACTAACAAATAATCATTAATTATTTTGAATGTACCGTTTCAGTTCGCTATTTATACACTTTCAGCATCAGTTTAGAGGGCACTGTGCACGCCACACATGCATAATTGAAGTTTTCTGTAAAGTTCATTTAATTCTGATGCTTCCTTCATGGTGTGGCATTTCTTACAAACAGCAGTGATTTTACTAAAAATCATAACTTAATTCTTCGTCAGTGAAAAACTCAAGTTCATGATTTATTGTAAACGATAAACGTGATGGTTCAAATCTTTACGTGAAATATATCTATATTTTGGTAATAAAATTCAGGCATAGTAATACACAATAATGTTAAAAATGTCTTCCTCGTAGATAATGGCTTTTGAAAATTAATACCATTGATGCAATGTGGAGATTTGCGAGACATCTGGAGTTTGGAGGTAAATTCATCAATCAAAAAAATTGCATCAATAAGTATATAAATGTGTTTTACAATGAATTATCACTTTTTCATGAATTATAACATGCATTTTTCAATGTAAAATATCGCTTAATAATAATAATAATAATAAAAAGAAAGAAATTAGTTTACAGACTGCGTTTTTTCAAATGTTGAATGACTTAATTAATTAACATTAAATCCAAAATTAAATTCGTAAAATTTCAACTTGTTTCTATTTTAGTAAGGGTTGATCGTTATCCGACTCATTGCCTTGCTGGCAAGTAAAATTACAAGACCTGAGTTAATTTTTGAGATATCATGTGACATAAAGTAATAATTGTAATAATAATGTAAATAAGGGATTCTCAAAGGGGTCCCCGATGTTATTCAGGGGGTCCACGTAAGATGTAATATAAAATAAGAAAATTTTAACCATTTTTATTTTTATGGAATTTCAAGGGGACACAGTTCGATTCAACTGACAAAAATCTATCAAAAAATCAAATTTAATTTTTTTAGCTTAAATTATTTTTTATATACTTTTCAATGACCTGACAAAATTTGAAAGCTCTAAACGTAAAAAACACAGAAATATGATAGCTTTTGCGTTTGGTTTTATTCACATTCCTACGGCAAATCAAAATTTTAAACTTACTTATCTCGGAAAGATAAAATAACTACTTTTTCTTCTTTTAAAATGCTAGGGATTTTTTTTTCTATTGTACCTAAAGCTTTGAATTTTTTTATACCTATTGCTAAGAGTACATGTAACAAAACTTGGTATGCATTTTTGAATCAAAGCATTGCTTATTTTTTTAAAAGTAATTCAACTCTCTCAGAATTTGTACATTTTTTTAAGGAATTTTCGATAAGCATTCATAAAAAGAAGTATTGTACGAATATCAATCATGTTATCGCAAAACCCATACCAACTTTTGTTATGCATAGTTTGACGTACTTGTAAATTAAATTTCATGCGTATATGGAAACTTTCGTAGGAGGAGAAGAATTTTAAAATCACTTTAAAATTTTTAAGTTTTTTCCTTAAAAAATTAAATAGCTAGTGTTTTATGAAACTTAGAGCGCTAAATCTGTTTTACATAGTATACTTACGTAGGAGAAAAATCAAAAAAAATTTGAAAATCCTTAAATTAAAATTTTTTGTTTCATTCGTACCATGTCACCTTAACATATTCTACGGAGATTGCTCCTGTTATTACAATTTTACTTTCTCATTTGTAATGTGAGTATGTGTAAAATATTGAGAACTCTCTCTAAATCAGCTTTTCTCAAACTGTGGGGTGCGCCCCTCTGGGGGCGTGACAATTTTACGAGGGGGGGGGCGAGCACATTGAAAAGTCAAAAACAAAGATTATTTAGAAAAAATTATTAATTTACTGAAAGTATACGAACAAAATATATTTTGACATAAATAAAATTAACATTTTTTAAAAAAAAAAATTTTATTTCCAATGGCGGATTACAAGACAACTGCAAACAAAATGAGAAGCAGAGAATATTGACAAAAAACAAAGGACAACACAAAAAATAATGAAAGAAAAAATAAGAAAAGAAACACCAGTTCACAGTATAGTTTATAAATCACACATTTTGTGTCTGGCCTCCCAATATCTGCTCCACATGGATCCAGAGCTGAGTGCACGGCAGCGTGCCAAATGAATGGCGTCCATTTCTTCATTGGAGTCGCACAGTTTACAAAGTGGACTCTGAGCAATGCCTATGATGTTTAGATGCTTAGATGGGCAGAATTAACATTTAAATCGAAACATAAACATAGAAATTAACATTTACACTTATATAACACACTTATAAAAGTATCAATACTGCACAATATATTTGATAATTAATTCGACAATATTAAGTTAAGAACAAGTTTAATATTTACCAGTGACCCATGGGCTTGTCATACATAAAATTAAATACAAAAATTAACAATTATATTGATAATTTGTATGGTTTATAATTAATCCCTTAACTGCCGAATAAACGTTACGTGATTCTCTCACTCCCAATGCCTCCGTTTCCCATGCAGGCCCGTGTATATGAGGTACGGGGAGTGGGGAAGTAATAAATATAAGGAAATCCTCTGATATAAGTAAAGCCTTAGCAAACACTATCAACGTTCTTTTATTGTATTCCAAAGCCTTCCGAATAATTTTGTGAATAGCAGTGCACCGAAAGACAGTACTTCGGAAAGACGTATGTATACGTCCGGGGCATTTAACGCGCCGGTTGAGCGAGACGGATATATAAGCCGGTGCCGTTTAAGCGATAAAGTAGTATTGTAGCCTTAGTGTAAAAGTATTGCATTATTGTATTCAATACATTGTTATTGTATGGAGAAGGGGCTCGATAAAAGTTAAGCTTAAATATTGGGTCGCAAATATTGGAATTTTTAGGATCACTGCTCTAAATGTAAAATGCCATGTTATAAGTATTCAAGTAATTACTGACGGAGTTATCATATTTCACAAAATCGTACATCTACCTACGACTATCGTATTATAACTTGGAATTGAATTTTAAAAAAATAAGAATTATTTTCAAATATTAATCATATTTGACTACACAATTAATTATACAGAGAAAGCGTTTCGTATTTTGATGTATTTTGTATTTCATTCCTGAATAAAAACATTTGTTCTGACCTATAAAATTTGATAGATTTTCGTCCTCTATGCTTTAATATTAAATGGATTTTTATTATGTATTAAATATAAAGCGTATTTATGCATTGTATCAGAATTTCATGGTTGATTAATAACCAAAAGATGGGGGTGTTTCACTTTTACAGACGCATTAAACCAGTTTTTCGACAAAAAATTGTGATATTTCTATTTAAAACTTGATTTCCAAGATGGAATTTTTTTTTTCGTGTTATAAGAAAAGAATATCTGAAACGAAGACAGACTTATTTCTTTGGTGAATTAAAAATTAATATAAAAAAATGTACAGTACAAATATTAAAATATCTACTGAGGAATTTTAACTGATCTATAGGGAATTTAAAGCGTCTATTCCCTTCTGTGTGGTCCTACTGCAGCTAATATTTTAAAATATTAAAGCAGAGTACACACAGACACACTCTTTGATCTGAAGGCAGACAAGTTTCAAATTACTTTCCACTTTCTCTCTAAGCGTAGCTCAAAAGTTCTTAACTTATTTTGAGGTTGAAGGCAACAATTAGGTTACCGATCGAAACGAAAATTATTATTAATGATGCATACAAACAAGAGGCTAATATTTCACGCTTGTTGTCTGAGGTAATTTTTTGCATTATATTATCCTTCGCAGAATATTTCTATTACCGCTACTTATAAATTGAAACTTTTTTTAGCTTAAAATAAATTTTAAAAAATGTAAAACTAAATTTAAAGTACAATAATTGATAAAATTAATCATATCTTTATTGAATAATCTTTTAATCCCCCCCCCCTCCAAATGAACTCTTAAGTGAAATTTTCTCATGCCAAGAAATACTTAAATTTCCGCTCTATTCTAAAGATGGTTGGGGTTTCGCTTTATTCTAACAGGTACTGGGAAATAGGAAGATAAATTTTTGGGTTAAAGTATCCAACTGGTTGCGACAACCTTTTTTTTTTTTTAAAACAAAAGAAGATATGGGGATGTTTTATTATTTTTAGGTTTGTTTAGTGCATTTAAAAAAAAGTGCTAAAATTAAGACGAGAAAAAGAAATTATTATTACTAAAATGGGAAAAAATAGGTAAGAATTGACAAAAAATAGCATAAACGCGGCCCATTCTGCACCAAAGGTTTATAAACAAATTTTCAATTTTTTCAATCTAATGTGTTGCTATATTATTCAATTTTGAAATGATATTCACATAAGAGATATTTTCTTTTTTACAAAAACTAGAACACTTTATCTCGGTTACTATATGAAAATGTTTAAAATGACAGTGATTATATTCACATAAGGAACTGTAAATTTTGTAATAAAACAGTGATTGATAAACATGAAGGTTGAAACAATTTTACTATTATACAGAACTTACAGAAAAGATTTCAGTTAATTATGTTTAAAACTTTTTTTGCAATCGCTGACCCCGTTTGATAATTTTCAAAAAATCACATTTCGAGTAAAACGCGTTTTAAAGTATGACATCTTGCTTAAAGTAATGGCATCTGCTTTTACTAAAACACTTGTAGTTTTTGTTCTAGTAAACTGAAAATGATAAACCTGGTAGTTTTATAAAGTTAATAAGATGGCCCATAAAATAAAATCATAAAAAAAATTTCTCAATTTTTGGCAAAATTCATAGTTTTAGGGTAGTCGGATACCTTAAGGAGGAGAAATTTGAAGAGGATTTAGTAATACGAGGTGGGGGTCGGAAAATAAATACCTCTTTGAAAAAACTCGCATAATTTTTTTTTCCGAAACAAAGTTATTTTTTCATGAAAAAACATGCGGAGAACAATTTTTCTACAAAGTTACCACCATTCTTCAGACATTTGTGATATCGAGAAACCAACTTATCTATACTCATTTTAACCCTTTTAACCTTTTCGTGGGCTATTTATTTCTTTTTTGATTTTTTTTTATGTTTTATTAACATTTACAGTAGCATTTAAGGAAATTTATCTTATTAACTTTACATTTAAATTTTAGGGGTGGGAAGAATAATTACATTCACCGTCATAAAGAAAATTAAATTTAATGGTGATTATTTGCCATGAAAAGTTGAAAAGCATGTTTCAATGCACAAGGGGACATCACATTCTGCACTCATGTAAAGGGTCCTCTTTTCTTGTCCATTTCTGCTACATTTCCTACATCGTCTATAGTCGGAAACAATCTTTGGCATATGATTTTCCATACAGGCTAAGAGCACATCATCCGAAACTACACACTTCTTTGCTTGGTCTAACAGGATTTCCTTTCTGTTTTCTCGAAGAAAATCCGTCAATAAGCTGACGAGCTAATGCAGTACGGAATGTTATCTGATCTAAACTTCTGTGGGGTTTATTTTATTCACTTGCCACACTATGAAACTATTTATGATGGCAAGGTCAATAAGAAAATAAAAGATATGATACCCCATTTTACAGATCTTCCTTTTGTTTTTTATCAAAGCGATCAACTTCTTACCAATGCATCATTATATACAGTGACATCTTTTGGACAAGGTACTTCTTCTTTAGTACCATCTTTTTTTTTTGTTCGATTTACAGATACCATAATCGCTGAATTATGTGCTGTGACAGAAAACAGAAACGGGAGTTAGTCTTCCTATCGTTATAATAGCAAGATCAATATATATTACAATGGGTTTTGGGCTCCTCACAGGTGTATTTTGTAAAATCATGTAATGGGAAGTAATCTCTCTTCCCAAGGCCCACAAAAGGGTTGAAGAAAGGGGCCGGCAGGGAAGACAACCACTGCTGAATAGCGGTTTGTAGAAAGTTATCGCAAAGCAATCTTATTGTGAACCGTTAATTTTTCCGAGTTTTCTCATTCACTTTTTCAACCAAACAATCAATAGCAACAGAAGGTGGCTACTCTGCGTTCCTTCCTGATTGCTGGTGCACTCATCACTTTCTCACCATTTCACCCCACATTTTATTTTAATCCAGTGCTTCTCAAACTTTCTATATTTGCGACCCAATATTCAATCATAATTTTCCTCACGCCCCCTTTCTTTCATACCATAACAATGCAATTGAATTTAATATTACTGTACTTTGACGCTAAAGCTACAAAATATGACTTTAATCTCTTAAGTGCCCCCTCCCTGCATATAAAAATATTATACTCACCCAAAGCGATAATTGCCCCGGACGTATATATACGTCTTTCCGAAGTACGATCTTTACTGTACATTGCTATTCATAAAATTATTCAGAAGGCTTTGGAATACAATAAAAGGACCTTGCCAATGTTTGCGAAGGATTTACTTATTTAAGAGGATTTGCTTATTTATTCTCCTCCCTCCAATATATCACATACGCGTGCCTAAGTGGATAAACGGTTGCATTGGGGAGCGAAGGGATTAAATATAAACCGTGCAAATTAACAAGATAAGTGTTAATTTTCGTATATAATTTTGTACCTGACAAGTCAATGGGATCACTGGTAATTATTAAATTTGTTCTTAACTTGGTATTGTTAAATTAGTTATAAAATACATTGTGTAGTATTGATACATTTATATGTGTTTTATATCAGTGTACTTTATTTCTTATTATGTCAGACTGTGTTTTGTTTGTTTATTTTCATTAAATTAACAATATTTTAAGTAATATTTTATTTTAACTTTTCAATATACCCACACCCCCCCTCGTAGAATTATCACGCCCCCTTACGGGGGCCCACCCCATATTTTGAGAAACGCTGTTTCAAATATAAATCTCTGGAATTAACGATGAATTCGAACTGGTTTAACATTCCTTGCGTTTAAAAAACGGATTACTTCAGTGGAATCGGCAATCCTCTTAAACATTTTGAACGTTTTCTAACACGTGTAAGAACAACACAATCCCGCTTTAATAGTGTCATTGGACTGCCAATCAGCCAGAGTGACGTGTGGTAAAGTGTTGAACTGCGATACTACCGCTGCGGTTGCAGTAGACTGAAACGGTATTTAGTTTTTGGGCGCGCCTCGTACTTGAACATTTAAAAATAGACGAAACGTTGCAAGCGTAAGGGAAAATTCTCCGCTAAAATTCTCATGCTCCAAAAATTCTGACGAGTGTTAAAGGGGTTTAACATTATTTATGTACCATTTATGTTATTTTTAATGGCGTATCGCCTAATTTTTGAAACCAATTGTCTTCATAAAAATTTGATTCAAAAAGACATTAGTACGAAATCGTTCATTCCATAAGACAAATGACTGAGAAATTACTATATGTAAAATATACTGTTGTATGATATGATATTCACTACATTTGTCCTCTGTTTGGAAATTTTATTTACTATATTTCTTCTCTATTTGGTAAATTTATTTAGTACAGAGATCGAGTAGTCTTGCGCCGTTCTATTTTTTTTTTTTTTTTATCTATCATGTTATGAAAAATGGAGCAGTTTTTTTTTCTTTGAATGATTACTTTCCAAAAAATCACACATTGAGATTTAAAAAAGTAAGTCTAGATTTCAGGTAAGCAGAATATTATTTAATTTAAGAGAAGTGGAAAATAATTGTCAAAAATATTTCCCACTCATTAGGTAGCAATTATTCCCGAGTCTGACTCGACACATTCAATGTAGAAAGAATGTTATTTGTTGAAGGGATTGTAATATGTATTATTTCCTTGTCGTGGTATGAATTTTAGTCTTAGAATCGCCTTATCTTTTCTTTTGTTTTTAAAAACAACATGATGTGTAACACTAAAAGCTGTGTTTCATTTATTAGTGTATTTGCATAAATAATTACAGAGAATTAGCGTGGTTTCATTTAAAGTAGAATAGAGAGTAAAAGCTATACAAACTTATACTTAAAAACTAAGACAACAGTTTACGTCCAGAATTAAATATTAAAATAAGATTCTATGAGAAAATAATGCAAAGAATTAATGTCATTTTTTAAAGCATTTTAAGTTTTAAAATATGAGAGACTGCTTTGAATATTGTTATGAATTTTGTGTAAATAATTTTTTAAGTAGGCATAAATAATTTATATCTGGATATGCAACACGTTTATATTACTATATGTTGTATTTATTTTATACAAGCATCGCCGTTCCTTACATTATAATGGTGATTCAATGGACACTTAGTGAAATCTTGGCGATATACCCAAGTTGGCATCATTTTGGCGATCATGTAGATAACCAAATTGGTGACTTGGCGACCATGTTGGCCAGTTCACGACCTTATGGATTCTTCCAGAAATTAGTGGAGAAATCTACTAATATCACGATCTATAACTCTAGTGGATTTTTTTCAAGAGATTCGTGGGGCCTATAAATAGGGTGTCGCTCACCGAAACTGAGTTAGTATTATTTTAAATAGTGATTAGTCTTGTTTTGACCGTTGAAGAGTAGTATTGATTTGGCCGTGAAAAGTCGACCAGTGATTAGTTATTATTTCGGATGTTGCGTAGGACGAGCCAGTGCTTGCAAATAATCTTTAAACATACTTGTATTTTAGACACTGATAGTTGTGCCGGAGCGCTGTAGAAGATGTGAAAATCTTCTGATATTTATTAAGCAAATTTGAGTACTGTAGCCTATATTTCAAGGACTGTTTTCTTACAATAAAATTTCCATCACACCTGAAAAGTTCTCTTGCTATTTAAGACTAATAGCATAGAGTTTTTTAACCCCGATCTACTTTGCAATATATCCTAATATTTTGTTATGAAAGGTTTTTAACTTCTTCATAGGAAGATGCATAAAGTATTATGGTGAATCAAACATTTGGCAGCAATTTTGCGTTTCATTTATGTAATGAAAAATTATCACTAAAGGTTTGAATTACTGTGTTCAATGTGTATCTGATTTTCTAATCAGTCATATTCTGGATTTATATCAGCGTTTCTCAAACTGTGGGGCGCACCCCCCTGGGAGGGGGCATGCCAACCCTACGAGAGGGGCGCAAGTATATTGAAAATAAAAAATTAAAAAAATTTCTTAAATGAAGTAAAACAAAATATTTTCTGCCATGATAGAAAACACACATTTATGTTGATATAATTTATTCATATCATCTGGTGATAATAAGTCGTCGAAAATAAAATCTTCAACACGCTTATTAGCTATATTTTATCTTATCACCAAATAAAAAAAACATTTTGTTTGATTTGCTGTAATCCCACGATGAGAGATTTGTTGTTGTTTTTTTATGTTTTCTTTTTAAACCTAAAATACAACTCTTTCAGAGAAAAAACAAAGCCCAGACCCAGATCCAAAAATATTCTAAAGAGATAAAAAATTTATCACTGTTATTATTGTTGAAATATTGTACATAAACTGTAGAAAGAAAAGGAAGACTTAATTCACTTTTCACCCAGGTAGCAGAATACATTTGCTAATCATCTTATTGACCGTAGATCTTACTGGTGTGATTAGTTTCATCCCTTTTCTAATGAGTTTATTTTCATTTAGGGAAATTGTAAATAATGTATTTCTGTTGCCCTTTTTTCCATGTAAAAGAGTTTTAACTTATTTGGAAATGCACAGAAAGCACTTGAAGGATTATTGGCCAAGATTTATTTTTGAGTATTCTCAAACATATAAAGCATAATGCAAAAAACGATATACATATTTCTTTTTAGAACTAACATCCATATTTTGCTATTGAATACACTTCTAAGCCTGGAGCCGTCTCGCGGGGCACAGAGCAGGTTTATCCATCGGGCGCTTGGAGCGGGCACCCAGATAAGCTGGATTTAACCGTATCAGAGCAACTCCTTGGATCTGACAGTGCCAAGAGGGTCCGAAGATCCTTTGCGCCCAGAGCCCGAAATGAGCTTAAACCGGCACCGTTTGTGTCCTTTATTAAAGTCACGCCCATTTGAAACATTTTAGTTCAGTTTGATTGGATTTTTTTTTTCTCAAATAATCAAAGAAAAATTAAAAAGTCCTTGAAAGTAGCTAAGTTTACTTTCTCTTAAATTATTCACTGGAATTACCATTTTTGTCGTGCACAATAAAAATGATTATAAAAAAGGATTGGGAAGACTCAGTCATCCCGCGTAACCATTAACGTTAATATCGAGTGCTCGCCTGCTCCAGGGTTAAAACATTTTGAAGTCGTCTCGCTTTAAATATTGAAAATAACACAATTACTCTTTATATCCTATGTAGAGCATCATAGGGTAGACTGTTTTTCTAATGATATTTGTACTTTAAGAAATGGATGATAGAGGAAATAAATCTTATTCAAGGTATCCGACTACATTCGGAGCCGTGACTTAAAAAAAGCGTATAAATGGATAATTTTCATTACATTTAGTGTCAATTTGACTAGAATACATGCAAAAAAATTGTTTTAAGAAGATTATTCAATAAAATATTATTTAAATGCAATATTTTGGCAAAAAAAAAATGAGCTTAGAATTACCTGTTTTCAAAATTATCTCCAGAGAGCCTGAACTAGGATTTTTGTAAAATTCGCATTATTTTTTCAGAGTTACATCTAATTTAAATAATTATTGGGTTTTTTTTTAAGTTTCTCCACTCTGTTTTATTAAAATATGTATAAATCCAATTCTAAGTTATATATTTAAAAATTCCTTGTTCACAGGCCTGTACAAAGGTGTGAGGTATATATAGACAAAATATTATTATTATAGAAGCATTTTCCATAAAGGGAGAATGTTTTGAATATAGGTAATTCTACATTCATTTTTTTTTTTTTGCTAAAATATTGCATCTAAATAATTTTTTACTGTAATAATATTCTTAAAACAACTTTGTTTATGTATTATAATCTAAGTGACGCTAAATATCATACAAATGATCTATTTATACGCTTTTGCAAAATAACAGTTCCGAACGTAGTCGGATACCTTAAATATCATTTTGCAATATGTTCCAATTTAAAAATTAGATAAAGGAAAAAATAACGAAATAATTATTCTATTATTTTAAAGTAATTTACTTAAAATCTATATTACTTTTAAATAACATATACAAAACTTAATACTTATCTTACTTTGTACGGTTTATAATTAACCCTCTGAGTGTTCATCCTTGTCCTGAAAAATCATTCCGAAAGCATTTACTTCTTTTTTGAGAATTCCTTCGAAAGTGCAACATATTTAATTCCTTTCCTCTTTAAAGTTAGCGGGAGGTCTACAGGGGAAGATTTTATTACTCAGTTCGGCCTCTTTGTTGCTTTAAAACCGGGAGAAAACTCGTCCACAGCTGTGACGTTGCCTTGTGCGAATTTTGGGTGGAAAAAGCGGGTCCACGGGGTTGTTTGATCGGTTAAGTCACAATAAAAGTGAAGAATTAAAAAAAAAAACTCCAAAGAAAGAAACTTGTTACAAAAGTTGAAAAATACTTGTTTATTTTAAACAAAACAAAATTTTAAAAAATTAATTTAAGAAAAATAAATTATTTTGGACTAACGATTTGAGCCAGGAAAAAGTACCTTGTATTTATTGTGGAATATGAGACTAAGAAAACACAAATACATCGTAATGTTTTTTAAAAAGTAACTATGTAAAAAAGAGTAAAAGTGACCATCTCTCTCTCTTTTTAAACAAAAAGAGGATAAATGAAGTATCGTTACATACGACGATTATGTTTATGAAATGAAATCAATCTTCCTCTTTTCAATTATATTTTAAATTTAAAGTAACATAAAGAGGGATTTCAATACTTTTAATTTATATATATTTTAATCCTATAAATGATGTTTTTATGTTAAATTAATTTTTCGGAAAAAATCTAAATTTTATTTCATAGTCAAACAACTTGTACTAAGCAAAAATACCTTCTTTACATAGGCATTTGTGACGGAGCAAAAAGCAAATTTAGTCAAATTTTTTATTTTTATTTTAATGGGAATATATTTTTCTTCAAAATGGTAAAAGTATTTCTAGCGATTTTCTATTAAAATTTAATTTTTAATTTTTCTGTTTCTTTAGTGTTAAACGGAAAATTCACCGATAAATACAACTTTCACACAATTCAATCATTACAAATTCTAATGAGAAAAAACTTCTCCCAATTAATTTTGTCTTTCAAAACAGTACACTTAAAACAATTTTGCTCAGTGAAGCTAACCGACAATTCCGCAGTGTATTCATATTAATTTTTTTAAAAAAAATAACATTCGGAAATGCTGTATTCAATTTTTTGAGTATAAAAAAATAATGCCTGCTGTGGAGAAGACAGAGAATGAGATGTGATGTATGGTTTTGAAAGAATGTTTTCGTACATGTAGAGTATTTTTGAAAATTTAAATATCACCAAAGCTGATCATATGATTGTAAATGAGTCTTATTTTAGAATGTGAGCTGTGGGGTATCAAAATAAACATTTTACTTTTAAATAGCCAAGGAGTTTATACTCAATATCCTCTTCATAAAATTGCTTACAACTTTTATTCAAATTGTAAAGGAACTGAAATATAAATATCTGACTTACTCCAGTCAAAAATATTCATATTATGTGAAAATACTGTTCCTCCACTTATTTAAGTACGTTTATAAGCTATAGCCCAAAGCAATATTTTATTTTTATAAACGAGGCACAAAAATTCAGTTATAAAAATATATTTTTCATTTTAGAACATATAAACCGTACACGGATTGTAAGACCATTTCTAAAATACTAAGAGTTTTTAGAGGAACAAAAACATATAATTTTGGGTAGTTCAAATTTTAATATAATACGCAAATATATATATTATTAAGCAAATACGTTTGACAAGAAAAAAGTAATTTATTTAAATCTTGTATTGCATGAATAAAATAAATCAAAGATCCTCCTGAAATAAACACAATTGAAGGGAAAATGTTTAATTTGCAATCGATAGCATATAAACGTTTCTGTTAGAGGTATCCCGAAGTGACGCAATCCTATTCGGTAAAAAATAAAACTTACTGCTGGAATCATACAATTTCCTAATGAATGGGTGAATCCGAATATTTTTTTCATTTGAACTGTTTGGACGGAAATGGCTAAATAGGAACATTTAATAATTTACAAAATTAACCGTTATAGTTTATATAATTTCTTAAGATTACAAAAGGTGTATTTCGGAAGCACAAGTTTTAATAGGAGTACGGCTTATGAAAAGTAGAACAAATATATCTGAAGAACTATGGTTTGTTACCTTAAATATTGTGAGTGAGTGAGTGATTTTGGGGTTTATTGGCGCAAGAGCCGATTTCGGCTATACTGCGCCAAACATTTGTTTTAATATCTGTGGTCTAGACGGGAAGAGAGAAAGAAAGAATGAATTGAATGACAAGAAAGAGGGTCGAAAATAGAGAAGGATCACTAGGGTACCCCGGGTTCGTGAAGCCCGTGTTTGCCAAAGACAGTAAACCCCGTGGGAAAAGGAAAAGATCACTAGGGCACCTCGGGATTGTGACACCCGTACTCACCTAAAGAAGGTGAGCCCCTGAGGGGCTTAAATATTGTGAAACACAACAAAGTATATTGGAAATCAATTCCCCAATTCATGTTAATAAAAATGTATGAAAAAACTGCAAGACTTATTTTTGTATTTGTAATTATTATAATTTTTCCTGAAAACTGCAATTTCTTGTGCGGCACCCGTCAAAACCGCTGGGCCCTCACTTTTTGCCCAGCTCACCCCTACCTAAACCAGCTCTGCTCTAGCAAGTGAAAATGCCGTCTTCTGTTTATCAAGGTTATGTATTGCAGACTGCATCCTGTATGTTAGATGTTCGTTTTTTTCTTCTACGTCAATCTGTTAAAATCTGAATTTAAAATTATATGAAATTCTTAACATTCGCAACAATGCCCTTTATAATTTTTTTAATAGTATATGAATGCGTCTTCAAACATTACATTACATTTATGTTGACTTTTTAATTAATATTAAGTATAACTTAACGCAGAGATTTTCTGAATTTTAAAATAGATAGTTCAAAAACTCTTGTAGATATGATCATAATTTTTCATTCCTGTGTTTTAGCTTCTCAGTAGTGCTTCTACTTAAAAATTTATTGTATATTCATCAAATTTTTCAGCATAATTTTTGCTCTTAACATACAGTTTTAACCGAATTGTATGAAATTTACGAAATGCATTAAAATGCTTAAGATTCTTATGTTAAAATTTTAATTTAATATTTTATTCGAAGAATTGTTAGTACTTATTTTAAATAATTTTTAACTGAGTATGTGCACGATACATAAATATTTTTTTCTGAAATTTCAAATACAATTTCTAACATAAAATTCCTAGTTTTGTATGAAAATCTGGATATTTTCTGAATGTTAATTATAATAGATATCCAGATTTTAATTACTTGTTCTTCAGTTAGCTTTAAAAAAATAAATATTTAGAAATTTTGCATAAACAAATATGTTTAAAAATTTTTTCAAATTTATCTTTATATTTATTTATATGCGTAAATGTCAACTGTAAATGTATCCGAATATTTTTAATTACTATTTATTCAAATATTCAAGGTTAAAAATATGAATTGGTATAAAAAACCCCTCATTCATGTTTTCTCTGAAGTAAACTGAAACTCAAGCATTTTTTTTAATTCAAATATAATTTGGTGTATTGTAACAATACGCGCCCTGAACACCTGGCTTTAAAATTAAAAATAAATAAATAATGGATCTGAATTAGTTTTTTCATTATTATTTTTATGAAAGCGTAAGAATTTTTTACAAATAATTTGATGCAAAAGTTTAAAAATTATTCATTTTTAGTAGTTGGAAAGTTTAAAAGGTTTTAAATTTTGAAGCGTTCGGTTTCTTATTAACTTTTTGACACCTTATAATGAAATAATCATGGTTTAAAAACTGAAAACATTGGTTAAGAGAAGAAAAATGAAGCAATTAAATATAGTTCTAGATATTATATAGAGATTTATATATTTTAAAAACTTCTTTTTCCGTTTCATCATTTTAAGATGAAGAAAATAATACGAGTTAATCAAACAAAGAGAATATACTTAAAAAGTTATTTGTCCAACTATATAAAATAGCAGATTACAGTCCCAACTTATTAAAACTTCAAATTAATATAAAATCAAAAGTGAGTTATATAATATTTTATTTATACGTTGGAACATTTTTCAAAACTTGAAAAAAAAAAGTTAAATTGCTAAAAGTGCAAAAAGAATTTATTTAATTCAAACGCAATAATATCTCAAATGAAGCTAAATTACAAACACTATAACTTATAGTTCGTTCACTAAGGTGTCTAAAGAAATCTTCCCAACTTTTTTACGATTGCTTCAGGGTCAAAACGCAGGGTTCCCGAGAGCTGTAAAACTTCCTGTCAGTGACCATTGTGTCGCTACAACCCTCCCTAATTATCTTTCATGGTGTTAAACCATAAAAGAGGGGAAAGGATTTCAGAAAAACACGGCCTACCCGCTTTTGAAGCACTCTCTTGAAGTGAGAAAAAGACGTGTGGTGCGTTTTCGAAGCATCTCTAGACGTGCGGAAAAAGACGTTCAAACCGCTAAGAGGGTTAAAATCTTATTGTAGCTTTAGCGTCAAAGTGCATTATTGTTGCATTCAATAATACACTATTATTGTATAGGGAGGAGGCGCAATAAAAATTATGATTGAAAATTGGCTCACCAATACTGAAAGTTTGAGAAGCGCAGATTTAAATGCATAAAATATATTTTTTTTTCCTGTACGAAAAAAAAAATTCTGTGATTCTTCGAGAGTTTTCTGAAAAAAATAACACCTGATTGTTAAATCCTTTTGCCTTACTTATATTCTAAAGATAATTATCTGTGGAACAATATATACAGTGATTGCTTGCATGGAACTTGACCATATACCATTCGTAAATTATACTGATTAATATTACATCATTCTTTAAAAAGGATTTTCCATATCATATGGAAAACAACTATCATTCTTTAATTAGTCTGTGCAATAACAAAGATTTTTCATAAAATTTAATTGTAGAAATTATAGCATTTTAACAATAACTATTCAGAATGTGTGGAAAAAAATTACAGCGCGTCTCTCAAACCAGAATCACTTGAAAGATATATACTTTATAGTGCCTCTAAGATATAAATAAATGAACCTTTTAAGTTCTTCACGCTACTGAATGTTTGAAAACCTTGCATACACTCATCCATTTAATCTCTGAAACTTCAGAGAAAAACTATAAGAAACTCAATTATTTTTTTTAATCTTTTTTTGTTTTATATTTTTTATAAAAAAAGGATTTTTTCTTTCATTTGAAGTATTTTTTGTACTTTGCCTCTAGTAACATGTTTTGAAAAAACGAAGAAAAAATGCAATTTTTAACAATTAAAACTCTTGAAATTAAATACTGCTTAGAAAGCAGCACATAAAAAGTAATGTTTGTTCTCCTTTAATTGTTTTTAAGTGCTTGTCAAATATTATAAAAAAGATATTTACAAGCACTATCTTTAATTTACATTCAAAGACACGTATGATAAGCTTTTTATAACTATTTTTTGCCAATCTCATAAAAAAATGTTCTTTCGTCAAAAATACGATGCATGTAAAAAAAACATTAATAAATTAATATGAAGTTTTTTTATTTTTCTAATCAAGCCAAATTAAATCCTACGTAATATTAGCAAAAGTGTTTCTATAGCGCTAAGCAAACTGGCACAAAGAGGTTGAGAAAAGTATTTAATCGCATAAATCTCTGATGCAATTCTTTGTACTACTTTAGTAGCTTAAATAATATTACCTTTGCAAAAAAAAAAAAGAAATCTTTGATTACTCTTAGCATTCTTGTTGACTTTACTTTTGTTCAAATTTGCTTTTGAGTGTCACTGGGTACAAGTAAATTGTCTAATAAGAATTTGTTTATGAACCAAAAGCTCCTTATTGTTAGTTTTATTTCAACATAATTTATGGTAGTATCTAGTAAAGCGTTTCTCAAACTGTGGGGCGTGCCCCCCTAGGGTGCGTGATAACTTTACGAGGGGGGCGCAAGCATATCAAAAAGTCGGAAACAAAAGATTATTTTAAAAAATTATTTATTTACTGAAAGTAAACAAACGAAATGCATTCTGACATAATAAAAAATAAAGTACACATTTTAACTGACATAATACACTTATAAATGTATCAGTACCGCACAATGTATTTTACAATTTATTTAAGAAAACTTAGTTAAGGTATGTGACTACCTTCGGAGCACTTTTTTTGAAATATATAAATTTTCAACTAAACAAACTTATTTTTATTTGAAATGGGGCATAAAACTAGGAATTCAAGTACAATTTCCACAAATTTAAAAAAAAATTTCGATATATTGGGAATTTTGAGTGAAATTTTAGTGAAAAATTGCAGTTACGGTAAGGCTTGTATTGAAAATTCTAATTAATATATTCCAATAATATTTATGCAGTACATAAATAGAATTATTATCTGTGCTTAGAGCTATAAAACTTGTGAACTTTTGAAAAATTTTTGAAATATGGTATTTTTTATGCAAGAACTCAATTTTTTACAAAAAATTAATGTTAATTTCTCACAAAAAGTGCCATAAAATACATAAATATATACACAGAGATTAGATTGTAATCTAGACTGGAGATAAAACTAAATGAAGCATTTTCTGAAAGTTTCAATTCAATATCTTAAAAAGAAATCCTGTAGTGAACTTTACCATGAAGCAAAAAATTGAAAAACATAGTTTCTCAGAAAATGCATTTAAAGATTTTAATATGGTATAAAAAAATTCCTAGTAATTGTACATTTTTTAAACTCACCATATTTATGGGTCAAGATCTTTTTAGCTACATGTTTAACTAATTTGGACTTTTTTTTAAACTTTTGCTGTTTTCTGGAGAGTTTTATAGACTATAACAATTGTCGTTTTTAGTGAAATTTTGATGAAAAATTGCATTTACAGAAAATTCTAATGAATGTATTCAAATAATATTTATACAGTACGTGAATAACATCTTTATATGAGTTAGGGGGAAAAATTTGTCATACTTTTGAAAGTTTTTTAATTATGCCAAATTTTATGCAAAAACACGATTTTTTTAAAAAGTTAATGATCTTTTTTCATAAAAAAGCAATAAAGTACATAAATATATACACAGAGATTAGATTTTGATTCATAACACAGATATAACTAAATAAAACATGTTCTGGAAATTTCAATTCAATATCTTACAAATATTTTGATTAGGGACGTACTTTCGGTTTTGTAAACTCCATTTCCGGTTTACTAATTATGCTATAACTTTGTTTCTAAATGTCGTAAAAATAAAACTATAGCGTTTTTGGAATCTTAATATATGGGCTATAAAATAAAAGCATAAAACAAATTTTGAAAATTTTTCCCAAAACAACGAATTTTGGGTAGTCACATACCGTAAGAATAAATTTTATAATTACCAGTGACCCCATAGGGTTGCCAAATTAACATTTATTTCAATATAATTAATACTGTTTAAAATTTATTACTTTACTTCGCGCTTCCCAAGCCACCGTTTTCCACGTAAACACGCGTATGTGATGTATTGGAAAGGGATTCACAAAA
>BMAO01019777.1:0-19134 GCA_019973975.1 Trichonephila clavata | reverse complement strand
CAAACAAGTAGCAAATTTTAAATTTCCTGTCGATGAGAATGGCGGAAAGAATTTAGCTCTTTATATTACAACAAAACTTAAGTGAATAGGTAGAAAATAAATCACGTATGATTCTGCTATTCCATAAAACTAAATCGTATTTTTTTGTTTGCATGTAAATTGTTTAATAAAATATTTTTATACAAAATAATTTGTAAGTACTGGCTTTTCTGATTGGCATCACATTGTTCGGCTTACCATAAAAAATACTCTAAAACACATAACTCGATATTGTGGTACGAATTCAAGACGAGCTGGACAAAAATTGTATTATTGATGTGGAACAAAATGTTTACAAACAGAGAAGGGGCACCATCATTGAAAAAATGATTGCAATAGTACAATTTTTAACCAATCAGAATTGGCATTCAGAGGAACTTGTACGAAGTTATAATCATAGAAATAATGGTTATTTTTTAAAGGCAGTAAAGATGTTCGCCAAATTTGATCCAAATATTTCAGAAGCACCTTAATAATGTCAGTAAATGTAAAGACAACAAAACACGTATTCCATACTACTTCAGGCATTATTTTCAAAATAAAATAATTAATATTTTAGCCGAATCTATTCGTAATGAGACAACCCGTTTTGTCAAAAAATCCATATATTACACTATAATTCTCAACTCTACGTCAGATATTAGTCAAACTGGACAAATAATTTTTGTAATTAGATGTGTGAATGCTATTGATAGTAAGGTAGGTATTTTGGAATTTTTCCAGTAACCAATAACACTGCAGAAGGAATGAACAATTTTCTTTTAGAGTAGCTGTTGCATGTTCTGCAGCTCGAAGTTAAAAATACACGGGGTCAGCACCACGACAATGAATTGAATATGAAAAATATAGGGCTCCAGAAAAGGATTCTCGATATAAATTCTAGAGCATTATACTTGCCATGTGCGGCTTATACATTAAACTTATTCGTCAATGACGCTGCCAGATTCAGGGATGAATTTTCTGGTTTTCTTTAAACGGTATATATTTACTTTCCTGAATTAACTTATTGATGAGATTTACTTTAAAAAACACACACACATGCAAGGTTTAATTTTTAAAACGTTGAATTAAGGTGAGAAAATCGTACCAATGCCATTAGACCTTAAAAACAAAACCTCAAAAACAGTGCCGGTTTATCCATCAGGTGCTTGGGGCGGGCACCCAGGGGCCCGGATAAGCTTGACTTAATCAGATTCAATCCACCAGTGCCAAGGGGGCCTGTAGATCTTTTGAGCCCAGGGCCCTAAATTAGCTTAAATCGGCACTGCACAAAAGCATTATTATCGCATTAAATAACTTAATTCAACAGAGACAAAAAAAAATTGGATGCTAAATCAACAACAAAGGAAAAAAAATAAGAGTAGTAATAGCTGAACGTAATGTATTTTTTGTTGCTGATTTCAGACATAATCATGAAAGTTTTCCCTCACGTTACATTTTTATAAAAAAAATTAATTTTACTTAGATTTTTATAGTCATTTACCAAAAATTTGTTCAGCGATGAATTTCTTCCCTCCGTGGTTGACCTTCATTCAACCTTGGTGAAATTTACAGAATGCCCTTCTGTGACACCTTTACTTCGCCTCCCTTCTCTCTCTGTCACAATATTTCTATACCAATAACGTCATACGAATCATTAATTTAGATCTTTATCTAGACTTGACAACTCAGGATCGTCTGGTCAAGATTAATTCTGAACTAAGAAGCTGAAGTTTTGAACTTGGTTTAAATTTTTCTTTCATGTGTAATTTATTGTAGTGTGTGCGCTGATATAGGGTAAGTGAGAGGTTCATCTCAAAAACAGTTTTAACAGTTGTGTTTTTTTTTCGTGCATTTCGTGAAACATTTCTTTGAGTTCGAAACGTTGCCAGATGACTTTTGTTGCATATGCGGCGAACATAATTTAATTACAAAATGGCTTGAGAAGCATTACAGACCATGTAAAATAGCTTTATCTTGCGTGTTTTGGCATGAAACTTGGAGACCAAGACAAATCATGGGTTCATCATAAAATCTGTGTAAAATGCCTCAATGATCAACGTTTCTGGCTCAAAGGCAAGAAGACTGCTTCATGATTTGGAGTTCCTATGTCATAGAGGGAGCTCAGAAACTACTCTGATGATTGTTACTTTTGTTTCTGTTCTATCCATAGGTATAACAGCAAATATCAAAAGCTGATACCTTATCCTGACAATATTCCATAAGTCATACATTCCGTTTCTTATGGACCTAATATGCCAGTGCCTCTGTTTCCAACTGAGTTGCCAGTCACCTCCTCAAAGTCTTCAGATTCGGATCATTCCCTAGTTCAAGGAACTGATACCTAATATAAGCTCTCTGGAGGCTATTCACCCCAGCCCTTCTCTCAGGTTGTACTTAATGATTTAACAAGAGATCTGGTCCTTTTTCGAAAAAGCAGTCGAACTGTTGGACTCGAAAATAAAAAAAATGAACTGATTGGCCAAGAGAAGCACTTTTTGATGGTACAGAAATTTTTTTTGTTGAAGATTAGAACCTGGTCCATTGTTCAGATGTTCCCCGATTGATGAGTACATTAAACATCACCTACGATAAGGATGAATGTAGGCTGTTTATAGATTCATCAAGTGAGTGAGTATTAACGTCCCACTGTTCAGCTACACGAGGGCTTTGGGGACGGTCCGCGTAATTTTGAACCATGGTCAAGTGACGCGGACGATACCTGAGCTGGCACCCCCTCTCCTAACAACCACACCACACCAATTGGAGGATATTTGAACTCTCGACAGATTTTACGTGCATCTCTCCCCTATACGGCGGGTCTTGAGTGGTACTGGGACCGAACTCATGACATGCTAGCCACGATCCGGTGCCTAGATTTGGCTTCCGCAGCCACTATAGATTCATCAAAAAAGGAGCCCTAAAGCTGTCTTTTTTTATCACGGAAGTAAGTACGCATATGAACTAGTTGGACATTCTGTGCATTTAAAAGAACGCTATAAAATTCCCCCACTCTCGTCCTTAACGAAATAAAATATACCGATTGCGCTGTGACCATTTGCAATGACCTGATAGTTATCTCCACCCTTCTTGGTCAACAAGGCTGATATACAAATTTCCCAGGTTTCATTTGTGAGTGGGACAGCCACGATAGGGTTCGACATTGGGTTAAAACAGAATGCTTGAAAAGACAAAATCTTAAGCTAGGGACGAAGAATGGGATTCGGTTGCATGTGATGTGAGCTCAGTTGAGTCCGGCAAAGAGTTACCCTTTCTTCATATAAAGTCATGTGTAATGAAGCCGTTTGGGAAAGCTATTCCAAAAGATGGTTGACCTGTGCAAAAAATTTCAAGGTTTATCCGAAGCCAAGTTGAAAGAGGGAATCTTTGTTGATCCAGATATTCGCAAGCTATGAAGGATAACGTATTTGGGACTTACATGACCGCAAAGGAAAAAGAGAAAAAAAGCATGGGTTATTTTCAAAGATTTTGTCAGTAGATTTCTTGGCAATTGCAAGGATTCTGACTGTAAAAGAATTGTAACGAATAAGTTGGAGAAATTTTAAAGAGTTAGGTTGCTCTATGAGTGTTTAAATACATTTCCTTTACTCACATGTGGACTTTTCCCCGAAAATTTAGGATTAGTCAGTAAAGAACAAGGGGAAGGTTCCATCAAGATATCAAAGATATGGAGCGCAAAAATCAAGGAAGAATGAGTAAGAACATGCTAACTGACTATTGTTGGATGCTAAACGAGATATAGGCCTGAGATTAAATATAAAAGAATGTCAAAAGGAGTTTTAAAGGAAAAAAAGAAAACATACCCAAGGAGAAAATTTTTTTTGCTTTCTTGTACATTTTAAAATATTCTTCAAACCTTTTTGTACACAAGCATAATTTTTTCTCCTCTTGGTCAAACGTCTATTTTATGCAAATAAAAAAATTAAAATAGTTTGTTGGCAATTATTTTTTAGAAACTACACCATAATTGGTTTTAAAATGTATAAATCTTAGGTATCCGACTATTTGCGACAACTTTTTTAAAAAAAAAATTGACGATTTTTTTTTGGGGGGGGGTTTTTTTTTGGTTTTTAGATTGGTTTAGTACATTTTAAGCTAAAATTAAGAAAATTTTGTTACTAAAATGGAAAAAATTTACAAAAAAAAAAAAAAAAAAAAAAAAAATTACGTAAACAGGGCTCATTCTGTACCAAAAGTTTATGAAATTTTTTTTCACTTCTGATGTATTGCTATGTCATTCATTTTTTAAATGACCTTCAGGTAAGAGATATTTTAAATTTACAAAAACTATAGAGCCCTTTAGTCATTACATGAAACTGCTTATAAAAACGGATTATATTCGCATAAGGGACTGTAAATTTTGTAATAAAACAGTGATTGAAAATTCTGAAGGTTAAAACACTTCTATTATACAGAACATACACAACAAATTTCAGCTAATTATTTTCAAATCGTGTTTAGCAATCGCTATCGCCGTTTGAGCGTTTAAAAC
Source organism: Trichonephila clavata (assembly GCA_019973975.1). NCBI lineage: Eukaryota > Metazoa > Arthropoda > Arachnida > Araneae > Nephilidae > Trichonephila > Trichonephila clavata. The sequence continues at coordinate 14,603 of BMAO01019777.1, read as the reverse complement.
ACACATTTCAAGTAAAACGCGTTTTTAAGTATGGACATCTTGTGCTTAAAGTAATGACATCTGCTTTTACTAAAACACTTATAGTTTTTGTTCCATTGAACAGAAAATAATAAACTTGGTATTTTTATAAAGCTAATAAGATGGCCTAGAAAATAAAATTGTGTCAAAAATTTGGCAAAATTCACAATTTTAGGTTAGTCGGATACCTTAAAGGAATTTCTGGTTTTTTTCTTACGATCCGAGACAGCCTGTTAGCTCTAGAAACAATAGTTTTCATCTAATTGCTGAGGAATTAATTTGCCAACACCAAGAACCAATATTTTCATAGATTTAACTGGATAAAATTCACTGTTGCCCAGACTTAATTGTCTGAGAATTCCTTTTCAAATAGAGTTTTAGCAAAAATATTGATACGGATTTTACAAAAATCCTGACGTGATGGGAAAAAAGGGAAGTCATTGTCGAAATCAGCAAACTAAATAATACAAAAATCACTGAAAACATCTTTATATTTTTCAAAAGCTTTAATATTGTAGTCCTGAGTAATTAAATCTAAGGAAACACTTAAATCTTTGTGTTCAATTTTAATTTGGCATTATTTATTATGAAGAATTGATGTATTGAGTAAAATGCTTCGAAATTCTAAGCTAAACCTCTTGGAATACATCAGAGGCTTAGATAATCTTAAAAAAATATTTAGCTTTCCGAAGATCTGACGATAATTAAAAAATATTTGTCAATTCAGCAACAATAATTGCTAGAGATTTAAGTATTGATCCCGAATTGCCCATCTCGAAGCTCAGTTCCCATTACGAGGGCAGTGATGAACCAGTTTCAAATCCCTTCCAGCAATTCAAGACTGCTTTTTATTTTACAATTCTTGATCACTTCGGTAAATGAAAGATTTACCTCATTATCCGAGTGCTATTCAAAATTCTGTTTTTGTAAGAATTTCACAATATTTTCAATTGAGTGCATTCATTTACGTAGCATTATAAGGCTACACGAGGGCGACTTGGCCTTGTAATTTTGAATCCTGATCGAGTTACGAGGACGACACTTGAGCTGGAACCCTCCTTTCCTAACTTCCACACCACAACAGTGGGATAACGTTTTCGCCTCGACAGTGGAGTAACGGAGAACATTTGGGCCCCCAAATTGGATTTTACATAGGATGAGTACTTAGCGGCAGTCAGGCTTTGGCTCCCCCTCACGTTGCGGGGGTGTACGTTATGCCACTGTGTATCAGCCTCGTCTACACACGGTGGTTCTTTAGTGGTACTAGGCTTGAATTCAAGACACGCCAGCAGGACCGATCCTAGGGTGTCAGCCACCCGTAAAGACCTAATGTGTTGCCCCTCTACAGAATTTTTTAAATTTTGATTAATACTTGACGCTATAAACTCATCTACCTGTATAAGAGTAAGAAGTGAAACACATTAATAAAAATGCAAATAGACACAAAAATCACTCCTTTTCTCTATTATTTTTTTTCTGAATTGCAAAACTATTATGAAATTGAAAATTTTTATTCTTCCAAAATGCATATTGAATTTAAACATACTTATGTCTTAGAAACAGTGGCGTAACGTGCACCCCCGCCCTGCGGGGAGGGCCAAGGCTTCTAGGGAACCCTATAAGCCTGACTGACGCCATGAATGTAGATTTTCTCAAAGTTCGCTTCACATTTTTCAAAACCGAATTTTTAAGCGATTTTCCAATCAGCGATCAAACATTATTCATATATAATCAAAACTTTCATACGCTCATTAGATATCTTTAAATCTATAGTCAAATGAAAAAAAAAACTTTTTTTTTCTTTTGCTCTAATCCAGGCGACGAGAGATACTTTTCTTTAGTGGGTTTTCTTTTTAAACCTGAATTACTAACAAATAAAACAAAAGTCAGACGGAAAATCGGATAAAATGCTAGGAAGATACAAAAATTCAACACTGTTATTATTACTGTATATGTTACCGGCAAAGTATGGAGTGGCTAGGCATTCTATACAATGTCGCACGTTTTAAGGCAAAGTATGAAATATATGAGATTTATTGCATAGTTTGCCTAGGCATTATATAGAATGTCTAAAGCTATTTAGGCAAAGTATGAAAAAGGCCATGATAAGGATATTGTGTATCAATGGCTTACATTCCTAAAAGTACAAATGTTATTCTGAAAAAATAAAGAGATTGCATTTTAAAAAAGTTGCTTAATTGTGATTTCTCATATTATACTGGTATTAAAATTCCTTCAGAAGTTCCAAATCAATAAAAACCATCCTATTTTCTACTCATTACAAGTGACAACATATTAGAATTGGGATAAAAATCAAATTTCTTACTACAATACCTTTTTTTAAAAGAGTTTGTTTTTTCTGGCAAGGTTCACAAAGGTGGATGTACAGTTCAATATCATAACGTGTAACATTTTTGTACTTGGTTGAAATTTCTTTCAGAATTCTATCACATCCCCAGAATTAAACTTTACTCTTGGCAAATTAAATTCCTAGAACAAGTTCATATCGTCAGAGCTCAGGTATCTCCGATAAGGAAACTGAGAGTCAAAATTACCGGCGGCAATTAGTATTGCCTACATGAGGCAGCACTAAAATGGGATACCAGCCCCTGGGGAATGTACTAGGCCTGAAAATAGTAAAAATACCAATCTGCAGTCCCATTCGAAAGAAGAAAAAAAAGAATCCGTGACATAATACTGTGTAGCATTTTATCCCAACATTTTTATCTTTCGGACAGACCAACGTTTCATATTTTTACGGCGACCCACTGAAGGTGGGACGTTGATTATTTATATTTTAAATTATTTTGATTTTATAATTTGTTTTTAGACACGCCTTCAGAATAAAATTCAGTTGCACCAAAAAATAATTATAAAATGATTTTACATAAAATATAAAGTGATTTCCATGGAAAGTCACACAAACACGGGAAAAATACACCCCAGTAAATATAATAGAAATAATTTAATGCTCCTTGAGTGGCCCAATTCCCTTTGATCCACGGACCAGTTTTATGGTACTGTCGCATTCTTTAACAGGTTAAATGAGTTTACTTTTATTTTCTGCAAACATCACATCATAGCTATTATGCAACCAATAGTCTGGGTCCTTAGTAGTCATTTTAGCGTTTTGTTTATCAGTTATTAACTTCTAGTAAATAATTTCAATTTTTAAAAAACCCCTTTTTTTTTTGCAGCATCAACTCGAATTTTGGGGGTGGGCAACCTTTTCGCTATTGCGTGTCAAAACCAATCTACCAATGTTTCAACAAACTACACAGTAGAACTTTTTTGAAACAATTCAAAAATTTACAAATTTATTGAGTAGTGCCAAGTGCCACTGAGAATTGTACCGCTTGGCACATGAGACGTAGGTTGCCGACCCCCTGCTATAGACGATGGCTCCTTCTCCAACACTATAGCTTGCTCCTCCATTTTCAGGTAGCACAGGGAAAAAAAACCAATCTTTTGTTGAAAAATTTTAAATAAAATTGAATAGTTTGCCATTTCTGAACAAATAATGTACAATTAACAGATTCTGAGCTTGAGACAAGCGTTAAAAGTTTTATGCCTTGCCAATTGACAATATTCGAACCGAATCTGATGTATTTCATACTTTGCCGGTTTCTCATTAGGCATTCTATAGAATGCCGAGGCAATGTGTGAAATAGGTATCATTTCATAAGTTGCAGGCTAGATTTAGGCATTCAATACAATGCCTAGGCATTGTATAGTATGCCGGATTTCATACTTTGCCGGTAACATATACATTACATTAGCAGTAGGGAGGGGGAAAAAAGACATGATTTACTTTTTAAGAAGCAGCAGAGAAAATTATTCACATCTTTAGTCCCCCCTCCCCCCGTGTTTCAATTTCATTTAGCAAAGTCGTTAATAACGTACATCTATTTCGCTTTTTTCAAGTAAAATAATATTACGAAACTTGGAAAAGCATAGATAGATTTGATGATACATTTGAGTATTCAATCAAATGAAGCATAATGAAAAGAAAGCATAATGGAATGTATCAGTTTTTGATTTCTTTTTTCATGAAATCATTTTTGATTCATACAAAGCACTCTCCTTATTAAAAGTTGCGTTATTTACGCTAGAATATAATCAAGTTCATCTCGGGTTTCAGAAATAAAGAATCAGGTAAGTGATACATTTTTTTCTTTAGTAAGAATTTTAAATCTAAAATTATTTTACAGTGTTCGTGCCTTTCTTAGAGTTCGTTTTTATTTAAGTCACCAGGTTACCTATCGTTAGAGATTTCTAGTTTTAATAAATATTATAAATACTCTCTCATGTTATACATTATTTACTTCGTTTATTTAGACTCCGATTGATTTTGTATTCAGTTAAAAGTTTAATATTAAATATTTTTACGTGATGTATAAAGGTACATTATGTTAAAGTTTGGCAGTCCTTTGTAAAAATATATTTATATACTTGCTGGAAAAGAGTGTTCTTAAGGACGAAGGAGAGAAGTTAAACTCTGAAGAAACGACTACATTTGTTATTTCAATGCCGAAACGACTTCAGGAAGTTTTAAACACACGGGGTTATCCAACCAGCCATTAAATAGCTCATTATCCTTTTTAAATAATTTTTATAGCTACTACCGAAACGGTGAACGCAGACTTTTTGTACTTGATTTTTGTTGGTATCTCTACAAACCAGTCCGTATTTTCAAAGCTATGAAAGCAAACCGATCCCAATACATTCTAAAGTTTGCCGCTGCGGCTCCAAACCGGGCAGGGGATCGGTTTGTCCGGCGCTAGAGCCGCCGATGATGTTGAAAATGGAAATTAATGGACAACTGATATCTTTACGTTGGAGCAAACACTATTTGTCTTAAACTATTCTATGCTATCGATATATACTTTTTGATTTTTCAATAACAATTTAAAATTCCACATATTTATATCCAACTAATAAAAGTTTCATTTGGCGAAACTTTGCTTGATTCATAGAACTAATGTGGCCTGCTTCCGCCCTTTGGTTTGGCCGCCCGCGTGCGGTGAAAGCGCTGCATACCACCTACGATCAGTCCTGCCCATACGAACACATACACACCGTTCTAGTTTCTGAAGGTTATATAACGTTGGTTTTGATTGTTTGTTGCAAATTCAGTACTAATTTTGTTTAAGAAATTATTTTGCTTTCATTCAAAAATATAATTTATTCTTTCTTACAGCGTTCCATATATAAATAAAAACTGTAATTTCAGAATTTTTTTTCACATTTAATTGCTTTTTCATTTAACTTTTTGAAGTGAGTATATTTTCTCTGAAAAAAAAAAGAACTAATGAGTTTCTGAAATATGAATAAATGTATCTTTAACACAAAACATAATGTATCAACACATAGAATGAGTGCAATATTTAATTTCTAATTCAAAAGGAAATTCAGTAAGAAATAAATCACAATATCCTCACATTAACAGATTTTATTTATGAATAATTTAAAGCTTATATTTTTTCCGATATTGAATGCTATATAAGAATATTACATATAAATTTACAAACATACAAGTCATAGTAATAAAAAAATACTTCTTGTAATCATCTTTCTTTAAGAAAACAATGATGCTGTTTTGAAAAAACCTACATACAAGTTTTTCAATCTGTTACAAAAGCATTAGTCATTTATAAAGTTATAACAAAAGAGTTCTACACTCCAATATTTCACATTTTAAAATTTCCTTTCATTTTAAAAGCAATATGTCTAACGCAAAGCTATGTTACATATATCACATACATGATTCCTTTCCTTTATATGTACACTGCTGGCACCGTAAATGCAACACAAAGAAAGACAAAAGATAGCACAACAAAATTTATTTTGTAGATAACATGTTGACCTAGAATCAAATGATTAAATTTTTAGACTTCTGTGAAATGTGGTTCCTGCCAGAATCAGTAGCCAGAGTAGCCGCCATTGTTGGAGATCACCGCTGCCACACACCTTGGCATTGATTCAAAGAGACTTTGGATGTGTTCTTGGGGTACAGCAGCTTCCACACGTTGCCAAAGTTGATCTAGTGGGGGCAGCTGCGGGTGTAATCTGGGTCAATCGTTCAGCAACCATGGACCATTTGTTTTCTAACGGCGAAAGATCCGGAGTGCGAGCCGGCCAGGAAAGCAATTCAATCTGGTGATTGACGAAGAACTTTTGCACAATAGGTGTCACGTGTGGTAGCGAATTATCCTGTTGAAATATGGCTGTGACCAAGCCCTGAAGGTAAGGAAGGACAACTGGCTGTTTAAAGTACTGGCAATACGTACTAGAGTAGTGCAAGAGTGATATCCAATACCGCCCCATACCATAATACCCGGTGCAGGACCATTGTGCATAACACAGCAGTTAAGCATCCTCTCTCCACGGTGTCTCCAGACTCGAATCCAACCATCGTTGTGTTGCAGACAGATGCGTGACTCGTCAGTAAAGACAACTTCATTCCATTCTGCCGTCCACATGCTTCTTACATCGCACCATTGGCGGCGGAGACGTCTGTGGTTCTGTGTCAAGGGTAGACCAAGCAATGGACGTCTTGCGGACAGACCACTCTGCTGTAAACGGCGTCGAATGGTACGCGCAGACACTGAATGATGCGTTACAGACTCAATGTGCTGTGCTATGGTTCGTGATGTGACTGAGCAATCCGTCACTGCCATGCACACAATTTGCCTGTCCTCATGTGAAGTGGTACACTGAGGTGAATGCGATCGACCACGTCGGTCCGTCGTATCATCCTGCATCCAACGGTCACTTATCCGCATTACAGTTGTTTGGTTTCGTCCAACACGATTACAGATTTTCCTGAAAGATAATCCACAATCTCGGTAGGCAACTATCCTTCCTCTGTTGAACTCGGATACTTGATCAAAAACTAATAGGTGTTTTGTACGAGACATAACTGATCGTTTTTTGAAAAAACCACAAGTAAAATACAACTGCCGAGCCTGAAATCGTCGAAATATCCAAGAATTAAATAGTGCTTTGAGTAGGCGCCACAGGCGTGCGTGATGTGTGTCTGCGCTGAAATTCTAATCATTTGCATATCTCGCCTCCGCTAATGCATGTTGTAAATTTCATGTTATGTGTGGGCTTCCTTCAGAGTGTTTCATTTACGGTGGCCAGCAGTGTATATGTAAAAATTGCTTTAGATTAAAAGTTTTTAAAAAAATGGAGAAGCACTTGTCATAAACATGAAATTTTTTACTTTGTATGAATCTGTAAATGTTTCTTTAAATGATTACTTCTAGGAAAACCTTTGTTGCATATTTCACAAATATAAGTTTTTCCTTGGTATGAACCTGTAAATGTGCTGTAATAGCACGAGATTGAGAAAACCCTTTGCAGCGTATTTCATTTCTAAGGCTTTTCCTTACTATGAATATGCAAATGTGCTTTTAAATTACTAACCTGAGAAAAACCCTTGTTGCATTTTTCACTAACATAAGGCTTTTCCTTTGTATGAATCCTTAAATGTCTTTTTAAATGATCATTTTTAGAAAAACCTTTGTTGCATATTTCACAAACATAAGGTTTTTCCTTGGTGTGAATCCGTAAATGTACTTTTAAAGTACCAGATTGATAAAACCCTTTGCTACATATTTCGCAAATGTAAGGCCTTTCCTTACTATGAATACGCAAGTGTACTTTTAAATGATTAGCTTGAGTAAAACCTTTGTTGCATATTTCACAAACATAAGGTCTTTCCTTTGTATGATTCTGTAAATGCCTTTTTAATTTATCCCTTCTAGAAAAACCTTCATTACACACTTCACAAACATAAGGTTTTTCCTCGGTATGAATACGTAAATGTAACTTCAAAGTACGAAATAGAGAAAACCATTTGCTACATATTTCACAAATGTAAGGCATTCCCTTACTATGAATACGCAAATGTCCTTTTAAATTACAAGCTTTAGAAAAACCTTTGTTGCATCTTTCACAAACATAAGGCTTTTCCTTTGTATGAATCCGTAAATGCTCTTTTAAAGAACTAGAATGAGAAAAACCTTTGTTGCACATTTCACAAATGTAAGGCTTTTCCTTACTATGTATACGCAAATGTACTTTTAAATTAGAAGCTTTAGAAAATCCTTCGTTACATTTTTCACAAACATAAAATTTTTCCTTGGTATGAATCCATAAATGTGCTTTTAAAGTTCTTGCTTGAGAAAATTTTTTGTTACATATTTCACAAACATAAGGTTTTTCCTTTACATGAATCTTTAAATGCTTTTTTAAATGATCATTTCTAGAAAAACCTTTGTTGCAAATTTTACAAACATAAGGTTTTTCCTCAGTATGAATCTGTAAATGTCTTTTTAAATTACTAGTTTGAGAAAATCTTTTGTTACATATTTTACAAATGTAAGGCTTTTCCTTACTATGTATACGCAAATGTACTTTTAAATGACTAGCTCGAGAAAAACCTTTGTTGCATATTTCACAAACATAAGGATTTTTCTTTGCATGAATCCGTAGAGGGTTTTTTAAATCACCACTACTAGAAAAATCCTTGTTGCTTATTTTATAAACATAAGAGTTTTCTTTTGTATGTATCTGCAAATGCGCTTTTAAATAACTATTTTGAGAGAAAGAGTTGTAGCATATTTCACGAAGAGTTTTTACTTGGTGTAAATCCATACATGTGCTTTTAAATTACTATTTTGAGAAAAACCTTTGTTGTGTATTTCATAAGCAAGAGGCCTTTCATCATCATGAACATGTAAGTGATGTTCTAAGTTATCATATTGAGAGAAAGCAATTTTGCTTATGTCAAATGAGCAAATTGCTTTTCAAAAAGATGCGATTAAATCTTTTTTCCAACCTACATGGAAGAAAAGGATTCTTGCACTCTTGTTCAGAATGAGTTTATTACATCTGTAAAAGAAAAAAAAAATCAATATAATGTAGAACATGTTTGCAAAAATTTAATCTACATCATAAAAAAAATCAGCTAGATATAAGAGCTTAAAAGAATCAGTTAAGAAATTTTTTTTGTTATCTGAAGAAATTAGTTGGCTTTTAGATAGCGCTTTTATTGATTCAAGTTCTAAAATATGTATTAAATATTAGTTATTAAAAATATATTCAAGCAATACTTTACAATTATGATTATGTTAACATATGCAATGATATGAAACTAAACGAATATCATAAAATATCAATAGCCTCATGGAGGAGAATTCTATGAAGGTGCATACTGCACACAAAACAATAAGCATATATAAAATTGGAGGAAATAAAGCATTGTAAAGCCTTCATTTTACCTGTTTGATTATTAGTTTGAATTATTGCCGAGATTAGGACTAAAAAGAAAGTCATTGGCAAAAATCTACATAATTCATAACTTTTAACAACATATTAGTAAACCATAAAAAAAAATTTCTAAAATTACAAAAAGTTTTTCAATACATGATTTTTTAAAAAAATTTTATAAGACTTTGAAGTTGGAAAAATATTCCATATAATGTGATTTAATTTTTTTATGAAGAGGATAATTTACACAAGAAATTAAGCAAGAATTAGACTATTCCGCAAATAAGGGTAATGTAAATGAAATAAATACATTGATATTAAATAACAGAACAAACATCACTTTATTCATGGAATAAAGTGACCATTTTAACTGAATGGTCTTTGTCACAATTTCGTAAAAGGCATTTTTCCTTAAGCCATGTGGCCAGCAGTCCTGTGTTAAATAAAAATTTGGAATGTAGAGCAGCCAACAGCATGGTTATTTCTCCATTGAAGTTAAAAGATATGAAGTTCTGAGAAATCAATGAGAGCTGAGGTGTTGCACTTCTTACACCATTGGTTTAAAATTACAAAATCCATTGGAAAAAATTAGCCTTTCTTCAAAATGTAATTAATATAAGGAATAGATAATTCCAGGGAATAAAACATTTCATTTTATATTAGTCTTATTTAGAATGTAATGGTAGTTTCAATGCAGAAAACAGAAAATTTCATTAAACACTTTTCAAGTTTGTTACAAGAGCCTTCTTTGTACTTGATAACAGGGACATCTTAAGGCATGCACCAACTGGGCTCTTTTTGTTCTCGACTCAGCCTTAGTAAGATCATGATTCAAAAAATTTCAACGGTAAAATGTTATTTCTGGTTGTATTCTCCAAAAAATCGAGAATTTCTGACAATAAATCAACTGGTTATATGGCGATGACTGTTGTTCATGTATAAGGCCTAGGCTTACCATCAATAATCATTCAATCAAAAGATGGTTGTGGCCGAGCCAGTCTGTATGATTGTATGTCATGCACATTTGTTTCGACAAGTATTTAACAACATTTGCTACTACTTGTATAGCCTGCAGATGAGGCATGCATTTGTGTAAGGGCCCAGAGCCTACTTTTTAGTGGGCCCAGGACCTTAGGAAGTCTTAAGACATCTCTGATTCATAAGCACTGTAGTAAACAGTGATGCACCAAATTAATTATAACTTCGATCAATGATTCATCATTTGTACATCAAAGTCAATTCCATTTAATAAGCGAATTTTCGTACTACTCTAATCAGAATTCAATATACAAACATTTGGCTATAAAGTTTAGGAGCAATTATAACCAGCATTGAAAAATTTGATAGCTGCAGATTATTGTACAGTACTATGCTGAACTTTCATGATAGATGGGACTGAGTGATAATTGTGTAAGTTTAATTCATGTGAAACTGGAGAAAATAGGTTTTTAGTGTTAAATAATTTTTTTTTTGTAAAAGGCTTATTGACATATTATTCAAATATAAGTTAAAGATTTATAAAGATGTACAGGAATGAATTGTTACTAACATACAGATAATTCAGTGAAATCATAAGTTGGAATTTATATATTGGAACGTGAAAGAAGGATGTGAAATATGAATGATAAACTAGAAACATGCAAAGGATACAAATCAGTCAAAATTTGACAATGTGCAGCTTAATTCAAATCTTTCTTAAGAATTGAGGAAAAGCCGATACTTTTAGATGTTCCAGAATTAAACATTTAGATCTCTTCTGGTCATATTACTCTTTCTGAACCAAATACTTTTTGATAGACTTCCTCCAAAAACTCTGTAACAAACAGTGGCATAATGTACACCCCCACACAGCGGATGGGGAGGGGGAGGCTTTTAGCGGACCCAAAGCCTGACTCATGCCATTAACACAGATTTTTTCAAAATTCGCTTTACATTTTTTAAAATACAATTTTTAAGCAATTTTCCAATTGGCAATCTAACATCATTCAAAATCAAAACTTTAATATGCTCATTAGATATATATTTAATCCAATAACCAAATCAAACAACTTTTTATTTATTTGTTGCAATTCCTGCTGTGAGAGATACTTTTCCTCATTGTGGGTTTTCTTTTTAAACTTTAATTACTAACAGATAAAACCAAAAATCAGATGGAGAATCGGATAAAATGCTAGAAAGATATAAAAATCTTTACACTGTTTATTATTACAGTATACTTTACATTAGCTGTAGGGAGAAAAAAAAGACATGATTTACTTTTTACGAAGCAGCAGGGAAGCTTATTGACGTCTTTAGTCTCCACCCCCCTGCTTCATTTCAATTTAGCGAAGTCATAAATAATGTACATCTGTTAACTTTTTTCATATAAAATAGTATTACGATACTTAGAAAAACATAGAGAGCATTTTAAACGATTATTCGGTCTAGATGTATGAGTATTCAATCAAGCAAAGCATAATGGAATGTATCAGTTTTTTATATATATTTCTCTTTTATTAAATCATTTTTGCATCATACAAAAACTCTCCTTATTGAAGTTGTAGTATTTATGCTAGAATATAATCAAACTTTAGGTCAAACTCATCCCGGGATTCAGAACGAAGAATAAGGTAAGCGATACCTTTTTTCTTACGTAAAAATTTCAAATCAAAAATTATTTTACAGCGTTCATGTCTTGTATTGTTTTTACTTAAGTTACCTGTCTCAACTATTGTTCAATTTTTCCATTTTAATAAATACTTTTTAATGTTATGCATTATTTACTTCATTTACTCAGACTCCGGTTGATTTTGTACTCAGTTATACACTTGCCTCCGAAAGTCTGTGTACAGATGATTATCTTTCATATTCATGCAAAGATTGCTAATTAAAGAAGTCTTTATGAATGAATACAATTTTTTATTGATTCCTCTAACACCGAAAATTCAAATAATATAAGCAACAATAACCTGATTACTACAAAAAAATAATACAAATATTTATTACTGGAGAACGACGCAAATCATGTGCTTCAAAAGTCTGAATATACTAAAAAAAACTTTACAATAATGGATTATAACTAAAAATTATTACTTATTAAGCTATTCCGTTCTGTCTATAACACTCTCAGCATATCTGGCAAGGATTCAACTAGATAAGTCATCTTTTTTGTGGTTATTTAGTTCCATTCTTTTACTATGACAAATTTGCGCATTTCCTTGGATGTTATTATATTCTCCTTAATTATTCACTGGAGTAAATCCCACAAATGTTGCATTGTGCTTAGGTCTGGGGACTAGGATGGCTTACGAAATTGGTTTGGGACATTGCAGAAAAGCCATGGCTTCACAATGTGAGCCCTTTGCTTGGTATCATAACTCGCTGCAAGTTTCTCGGCACTTGCCGGGTTATTTTACTTCAATAAGTTCAAGTAATCAATTTTGTGCATTGTTAATTCAATAAATTCCAGATAATCAACCCGAAGGCTTCCTTATGTACCCCAAATTTTATGCCTCTTCCTCTATGTTTAATAGTCAAAAATAGATTATCTTTCTTAATATCTATGCAGGAATTTTTGTCCTTTTTGATGCCAAAATACAAAAACTACTCTCAATTGAATATATTAATTTTTCAAAAAATTATGTGTCCTATTTAGATGTTTTTTGGCAAAGGTCGTTCTGTTAGCTCTGCCCACTTGAGAGATGAATGGTTTCTTGAGTACAACTCGGTCATGATAGTCATCCTGTTTCAGTCCTCTTTGAATTGTGGTTAAAGTCACTTTTTTTTTTTGCAATATCTCAACAACACTTTTAGCTATATGTGAAGCTCATAGTCTTGAATTTATTTCTATAGAGCATATTACAAAGCAAGGTTCTTGAAATGACACTGCAGAAGGGCAGCAGGATTTTGGATTAGACGTTAAAATTTTAGTTGATTTGTAGTTTATGAACACTTTTTGAATCAATAAATATCTTCAACTAGCAGTTTCATCAATTGCTTTAAAAATTTAAGTCTTTTCTGAAAATCCTTGGTGATGATTTTTCTTTTAATAATTTTTTTTGTTACCTGCCATGAAATCATTTAAGTTTCCAAACCTTAAATCCTAAATTAATCGTGAAAATAGCTTATAATTACTTAAAAACATGATTTAATGCAATTATTTTACAATAAAAGGTATTTAAAAGCTCTATTTTGTAAGTGCGGGGGGTGGTTGGTGATTATTTGAAGGTATGTCTTGTTTTTTCATGTTAAGGTGAATTTGTTGTTGTATGATAAGGCAATTTTTGAAGAATCTCTGACAGGTGTGTTGATTTTCTGAAGTGAGATTTTAATAGTAATTAGAGCATAAACATGTAGGAAGATTTTTCAGGAAAGTGTGTTTAATATTAAATATTTTTACGTGGTGTTTAAAGGTACACTATGTTATGGTTTTGCAATCTTTTGTGTATAAATAAGACTAGCTGAAAGGCCCGTTCTTCGCACGGATTAAGTTTTAAAAACCAAAATTCATCTATTATAGCAATCAAAATATTTTTTTAGGGAGGGTAAAACCCTGTATTAAGTAGTTTAACCAAAATTTAAAAATATTTTTTTCAACTGAATGTTCACATTATAAATAATTTTAAGCATATTGCAATTTGGCCTAAAAATAAATAATTTAACAAAAACAAATATTTCAATGTACGAGAGAAAATTAGCATGCTAAAGAGTAAATAGATATGAATGAATGCAAATATAAATAAAAATTATTAAAAATGTGATAGCAGTAGTAAGTTTCTGCTATGGGAACTATGGGTGAAATAACTTGCAATAGATAAACAAAAAGAAAAAATTAATGATGATAAAGTGATTCTCACTAAATGCTATCATAAATAAGAAACATTAGGAAACTTTCAACTGAAAAAAAATTAAATTAGTATTATATGAGGTATGGGTGCAATGCTATCTAACATCTCTGTAATACATTTAATATAGAGTATTAAATGTAACTCAGTACTAAAATAAATTTAATTAGTTTGAACTAAAACCAAAAAATCTACCTAAAACAGATAAAACAGGTCCCCATTGAAATAGCCCAGAACCAACAACAGTACTAAATGAAACAAATAATAAATCATGTTGCTAAAAAATTAACCATTACAAATGATACAGTTTTCTGGTTTCCAAGATTGTCAGAAGGAGCAAAGTTAAGTCATGATGAAAAATCTGTTCAAGGGGTGCATCTCATCAGTTTCAGCGAATAGCCAACTTTTTGTTAAAAAAAAATTCTGATTTTTTTTCATTTAAAACAAAGATGAGTTCTTATCGGTCATAGGGACCAAAGGCAA
>BMAO01019776.1:0-17500 GCA_019973975.1 Trichonephila clavata | reverse complement strand
TTTCAATATATGCGGTGGGTGGTCCCATTCCGCTCTTATTAAAATCTCATTAAAGATTGCAATGATCCTTCCACAGGTTCACCTACGGAAACCTTGTTACGACTTTTACCTCCTCTAAGCGGCCAAGTTCGGTCATCTTCCCGGCACGTCGACTCGACCCCGGAGAGGTCGCCCGAGCGCTGGTCCGAAGACCTCACTCCACCGCTCAATCGGAGATAGCGACGGGCGGTGTGTACAAAGGGCAGTGACTTAGTCGGCACGAGTTAGTGACTCGCGCCTACTGGGAATTCCTCGTTCGAGGGGAATAATTACAATCCCCTGTCCCCAGCACTGAGAGAGACTGCTCGGGTTACCCAGGCCCGACGGCCGAGGCACCTTCGCACGTTGTCCCCTCTACTGTAGCGCACGTGCGGCCCCGGACATCTAAGGGCATCACAGACCTGCAATCGCTCTCTCTCGTACGGCTTCGAAGCCGCCGGTCCCTCTAAGAAGTTCCCCTCCATCGCGATAGGATGAAGGGCACCTATTTAATAGGCGAGAATCTCGTTCGTTTATCGGAATTAACCAGACAGGTCACCCCACGAACCAACTGCGGCCATGCACCACCATCCACGGAATCTAGAAAGAGCTGTCAATCTGTCCATCGAGCACATGTCCGGACCGGGTGAGTTGTCCCGTGTTGAGTCAAATTAAGCCGTAGGCTCCACTCCTGGTAGTGCCCCTCCGTCAATTCCTTTAAGTTCCAGCTTTGCAACCATACTTCCCCCGGAGCCTGAACTCAGGTTTCCCGGGCAAGCTGCCCGGCGCGTCACGTTCGTACGCAGCCGGATCGCTGGAGGGTATCGTTTACGGTCAGAACTACAAAGGTATCTAATCTTCTTTGAGCCTCTGACTTTCGTTCTTGGTCAATGGAAGCATTCTTGGCAAATGCCTTCGCAGTGGGTCGTCTTCCGACGGTCCAAGAATTTCACCTCTAGCGTCGGAATACGGATGCCCCCGTCTGCTCCTATCGATCATTCCCTCGGTCTCCGTCGACCTGTTCCCACGGAAACCCGGGACCGAGGGCGTCTTCCATCGTTCCGTGCATTACTATCCAGGCGGCAGGGCCTGCTCTGAGCACTCTAATTTTTGCAAAGCGATCACCGCCTTCCACCCGGGGACGACCTTTTAAAATCACCCCGCGAGGTGGCGGGCAGAATGCCCGGAAGCGCAGCGGGAGACCGCGCGAGCGGCCCCCGGCGTCCGGAGCAGAGGTCCGACTACGAGCTTTTTAACTGCAACAATTTTAGTATACGCTACCGGAGCTAAAATTACCGCAGCGGCTGGCATTAGTCTTGCCCTCCGGTAGGTCCTCGTTAGGGGGTTTAGAGCGTACTCATTCCGATCACGGGGTCTCGATGAGTCCCGTATCGTTATTTTTCGTCACTACCTCCCCGAGCCGGGAGTGGGTAATTTGCGTGCCTGCTGCCTTCCTTAGATGTGGTAGCCGTCTCTCAGGCTCCCTCTCCGGAATCGAACCCTGATTCCCCGTCACCCGTGGCGACCACGGTAGGCGCATGACCTACCGTCGACAGTTGATAGGGCAGACACTTGAAAGATGCGTCGCCGGGACGGGCCCGTGCGATCTGCCAAAGTTACTCAGCTTCGGTTCACGTTTCCGATCCCCACCCCGAGAGGAGGGGCCGGTCACAATCTAATAAAAGCGCTCGTCCCCCGGAGGGTCGGAGCTCGGCTGCATGTATTAGCTCTAGAATTGCCACAGTTATCCAAGTAACGCGTCACGATCCAATGAACCGTGACTGATTTAATGAGCCATTTGCGGTTTCGCCGTCGGAGCGGCAAGTACTGAGACATGCATGGCTTAATCTTTGAGACAAGCATATGCTACTGGCAGGATCAACCAGGTATCCTTCCATTTCGTCGAACGGCGAGCGGAACAGTCCGCACGCCGCCGGCCTTACACTTCGGTTCACCATCCACTTTACGACGTGCGCAAGGGAACGCAGTCTGAAGCGTTCGCTTCCGTAGATTTCGAAAGAGCCGTCGGCCATCGGGAGGATCAGGCCGGCTCCGTGGCAGAGCAAATGCGAGACTCGCCGGAGCCTCCGGAGAGGCCGGGCGAGCCGAGCAGAGAGACAGGTTGTGTCCCGCCGAAGCGGGAGATACACGGTCCCGGCGTACCCAGCACGGGACCAATCAGAGACGGGTCACCCCATCGGAAGCAACCGCCGGTCCGCAGAGCTCGACGAAACTGGGACGACGGCGCCTCCCGCCCGACAACATGGACACGTTGCAGGCTTCGCACGCGACGTCGTCGTCGTTCCGCCTCGCTCCGCAGTCGACGGCAGTCGCCTCGACGAGAGGCAACACCGCAGTCCGGGACGATCCGCTTGAATGCAGTTCCGCGACGATCCACTTCTCCGCGACCATCTGATGGAATTCACCGCGACGACACACTCTTCCGTCAATCTCCTACGGTCCTCTTCCGTCAGGTCCCCTTCCTTCCGTCCGGGCCGGGGGCAGGTCCTCTTCCGTCCACTGACAGGCTTCTCCTCGGGGATCCGTCCAACGCGTTCCTCCTCCGGACCCTAACCTACGACGCGGCTGGCCAGAGAGAAAATCCTTCGGCAGCCTCCTGGGAGGCACCATTCTAGAGGCTGGTCACCCCATCGGAAGCAACCGCCGGCCCGCAGAGCTCCACCGTATTCCGACGACGGCACCTCCCGCCCGACAACATGGACACGTTGCAGGCTTCGCACGCGACGTCGTCGTCGTTCCGGTCCGCTCCGCAGTCGACGGCAGTCGCCTCGACGAGAGGCAACATCGTGGTCCCGCCGAAGCGGGAGATACACGGTCCCGGCGAACCCAGCACGGGACTAATCAGAGACGGGTCACCCCATCGGAAGCAACCGCCGAAGCGGGAGATACACGGTCCCGGCGAACCCAGCACGGGACGATATAAATACGATCATCCCGGCTATCAGAGCACGGGACAATCACACATGCCCCTTCCGAAGCGACCGCATCGCTCACCGAATTCCGACGCGAATAAAACCTGCCCCGTTCCAGGCTTCGCTCGCGACGTCGTTACGGTTCGCTCAGCAGTCGACCTCCTCGGAGGCGGTCCCGGCCGACAAAGCACGGCACGGGACTACTCGGGCCCCTGCCCGAGGGGGGTGACGTAGGCAGATCCGCAGAGCTCGCCGAATCCAGACGTCACCTCGCAACCTGGGCACGTTGAGAGGTTTCGCACGCGATCCGGTTCGTTCATTGGAAACCAGTCCACCACATCAGGAGACTCAGATCCAACCCACTCGAGTGGTGTTTCGATCATGACTCTCAGACCTGTCATCATCAGACAGGTCCTCCCCATATAGGGTATCGACCTGTCCAGATATCTTGGAAACGATTTCGATCTGCGGTCCTCCGCGGCACCGGGCGTCCGGGGGAGGAGGGGAGGGGAGAGAATCCTGCCCCACTTCTTTACCTCGAAATCGTGGGAACACCGGAATCCGAGTACGGAAAACGTCGCGCCCCGAAGGGCTCCGGGCGACGACAGCACCACCGCCCGACCTCGGCGGCGGGGTGTCGTGACCGCGATTCCGCCGGGGCACCACTCTTCCGGTTCCTTCGCAGGTACGGAGAGAGCTGTGCGTCGTCGGAACGAAGAGACCGCGAACCCGCCGCCTGGACCGGACCGGCGAGTGGTCGTGACCCCGGCTCCGCCGGAGCACCACCTCTCCCGTTACGACGCAACACCACTCTCGAGAGGCACGGAGAGAGTGGTGCGTCGTCGGAACGAAGAGACCGCGAACCCGCCGCCTGGACCGGACCGGCGAGTGGTCGTGACCCCGGCTCCGCCGGAGCACCACCTCTCCCGTTACGACGCAACACCACTCTCGAGAGGCACGGAGAGAGTGGTGCGTCGTCGGAACGAAGAGACCGCGAACCCGCCGTTGCAAAATCAACGGCGAGCTGTCGTGACTCCGACTCCGCCGGAGCACGACGCGTTCCGTTTCGCTCCGAGGCACCGGCCCGAGGGGTGCCCCGGCGGAACGCAGGGACCGCGAGCACGCCGCCGGGTCCCGGGAGGGCCACCTCGCGTTATACCAAAACGCGAGAAGGAAGCTCGAGAGCGCTCATCCGAGGACCGTCGACATCATTCGTGCACTCGCACCCCGCCCCGAGAGCGAGAGGAGAGCTCCTGTCGAACCTCGGAAGTGCAGCTCGATCGAGCACACACCTCCCCCTATATAGGGCAACTAGCGTGCCAGCTATCTTGGAAACGTTCTTCGTCTCCGGTGCGCTGCGGCATGATGCTTGCCGACGGGGAGGGGAGGGGACAGAATCTCGTGCAGTTTCTTAGGCAAAATGTGGGACCAAAAATTCATTTTTCGAGAAAAAATGGAAATTTCCAAAGAACTCTCGACAGACCTCGCGCTACTTCGTTTTCAGGACCACTCGCCGAATTTCGGGGTCCTGGGACCCTTTTTCGGGGAGTTGATTTCGGGGGTCCCGAAACTTCAAAAATTCGTAACTCGGGAACCGAAGGGAATTTCCGCTCGAAACCGGTACCGCGGAAGGGGACCGGGGATCTCCTTCCCCCGTTTCGATCTCGTAGCCCTGCCTCCAAGGGGGTCCCCTGGGGGTCCCTTCCGAAAAACGTTTTTTTTCTGCCCTTTTCGCCCCTAAATCCTAAACCGGAGCCTCCGAGGACTTCTTTCTGGTACGGATCGAAAGGCCAGGTCGCGGGCCTCCCGAAAAAATTTTTTTTAAAAAATTGGCTCCTGCGGGGGCCCCGTGGGGGGGGACCCTAGCTGTACCTTGCGCGGCTTCCCGAGGCCCCCCGATCGTCGTGGAGTCTCGAAAAAAATCGTGCCGGTGCGTCGCGACGAGGCGCACCTCGTGTCGGAGTCTCGTAATTTTGGAACCAACGGGGGCCCCTGCAGACGCCGGGCCCCGAGACGACACGACGCCCTTTCCGGAAGGAGAACCCGCCGTTCGATTTCGATCGGGAAGATGTCGATAGACGCGTCTCGACGGGTTCTACCTCGGTACCCAATTCGGAAACGATCGGACTCCTTGCGGGGGCTCCCGGGCCCGAAAAAAAAAATTTTGAGGGCCCCGGAAGGGAACGCAAAAAGAAGTTACGGTCCGATTTCGTCGATCGACCCGTCCAAATGTGCGTATTCGAGAGCTCTTTCGTTTAAAATTAAGTTTGAGTCGCTAGCCCTCTCCGTTCGCGAGTTATTCGAAAACGTTGCGTTTCGAACCCGGGACTTTGAAATTTTCGCGAAATTTCGAATTTCGCGAATAAAAAAAAAAGTTTTTAATTTTTTTCTACGAAAGGCACCTCCGTCGATGCGTGTCGACCGGGTCTATCGTCCGACACCCAATTCACGAAATTAGACCCTTTTTTCCGGGAGTTATTCGAAAACGTTGCGTTTCGAACCCGGGACTTTGAAATTTTCGCGACATTTCGAAAAACCTCCTCCGCCCGTAAAACGCGAACCGAACGAGTCCCGAGCTCTAATCTTCGCAGGCGGGTAGGTCCCGTCGAGAGGAACCCGAAAATACGAGATTCGGGATCCTGGCCCCGAATCCGGGCCCGCTACGAGGTGGGCCCCGAAAACGCTCCCGGGCCCCCGGATCGCGAACGGGCGTCCCGGGACGCACGAGAAATTTATCTCGGGTAGAACTCGACGCCGCCCGCTTCCCCAGCGATTTTCGGAGCCCTGCCCGCAACGGGGGGCCCCGTGGAAAAAGGGGCCCGAGGTCGCCTTCGGGAGGCCGGGGACCCGAAAGTCGACGGAATTTCGGAACTCCGATTTCGGATTCGAGCTCGTCTCGCCGAGACGGACCGGAATCTGGATTTCCGGGAAGATCCCGCGAGCGGTTCCGAAATTAAGAGCGGGAGAAGGTGTTTTTTTTTTTATTTTCCGGGACCGGAAATCGCGGTTTTTCCGCCCTGTCCGGAGAACCGTTCCGAATGGGGAAAAGAGGACGACGTGCCGGGACGGCCCCGGAGGTGCCGCGTCGGAAGAGCTCCTTTCCGGTTCCGGGAGTCGACCGCAGCGCCCCCTGCGTCCGTTTATCCCGTTTTTCTCCCATTTTTCCCGGAGGGCGAACCCGCGGGATTTCCGTTTTTTCGACCCCGGGGTCGAGCGGGGGACCGCCCGAGGAGCCCTCCGAAAAAAATTCGGGGTCCCGGCGGGTCGTTTTCGTCGTTTCGGAGAGTGCGGAAATCGAAAGAAAAAAAAATTTTCGAATTTCTCCGGAGCGGTCCGAAAAAAAAAATATTCGATCTAAAATTAAGAAAAAAACATCTTTTTCATCGCCTCTCCGAGTTCTTTCCGAATCTGCAAAATTTATTGGCTTGAGACTCTTGGGTAAAAAGTTGTGTCCTCGGAAAGGGTCATTTTCCTCATTAAAATTCGAAAAATTTAATTTTTTTCAAACCTGAATAAAAAAAAAAGTTTTATAGATAGAAGAAAACTCAACATATATTTTTCTCTCGCCTCGAACAGCCCTTTCGGAATCTGTAAAGTTTTTGTTCGTGGGTCCAATAACAAAAAAGTTGTCTCCTCGGATAGGGTCATTTTCCTCATTAAAATTCGAAAATTTTAATTTTTTTCAAACCTGAATAAAAAAAGAAGTTTTATAGATACGGGAAAACGTAACATATATTTTTTTCTCGCCTCGAACAGCCCTTTCAGAATCTGTAAAGTTTTTGTTCGTGGGTCCAATAACAACAAAGTTGTGTCCTTGGAAATGGTCATTTTCCTCAGGAAAATTCGAAAAATTTATTTTTTTTTCAAACCTGAATAAAAAAAAAAGTTTCACAGATACGGGAAAACGTAACATATATTTTTTTCTCGCCTCGAACAGCCCTTTCGGAATCTGTAAAGTTTTTGTTCGTGGGTCTAATAACAAAAAAGTTGTGTCCTTGGAAAAGGTCATTTTACTCAATAAAATTCGAAAAATTTATTTTTTTTTCAAACCTGAATAAAAAAATAAGTTTTACAGATACAGGAAAACGTAACATATATTTTTTTCTCGCCTCGAACAGCCCTTTCAGAATCTGTAAAGTTTTTGTTCGTGGGTCTAATAACAAAAAAGTTGTCGCCTCGGATAGGGTCATTTTCCTCATTAAAATTCGAAAAATTTAATTTTTTTCAAACCTGAATAAAAAAAAAAGTTTTATAGATACAGGAAAACGTACCATATATTTTTTTCTCGCCTCGAACAGCTCTTTCAGAATCTGTAAAGTTTTTGTTCGTGGGTCCAATAACAAAAAAGTTGTCTCCTCGGATAGGGTCATTTTCCTCAGGAAAATTCGAAAAAATTCATTTTTTTCAAAAATTAATAAAAAAAAAAGTTTCACAGATACGGGTAAACGTAACATATATTTTTTTCTCGCCTCGAACAGCCCTTTCAGAATCTGTAAAGTTTTTGTTCGTGGGTCTAATAACAAAAAAGTTGTGTCCTTGGAAAAGGTCATTTTTCTCACGTAAAATCCAAAATTTTAATTTTCTTTCAAACCTGAATAAAAAAAAAATTTTCACAGATACGGGAAAACTCAACGTATATTTTTTTCTCGCCTCGAATAGATCTTTCAGAATCTGCAAAGTTTACGTTAGTGGGACCAATAACAAAAAAGTTGTGTCCTCGGATAGGGTCATTTTCCTCATTAAAATTCGAAAAAATTATTTTTTTTCAAACCTGAATAAAAAAAAAAGTTTCACAGATACGGGAAAACGTAACATATATTTTTTTCTCGCCTCGAACAGCCCTTTCAGAATCTGCAAAGTTTACGTTAGTGGGTCCAATAACAAAAAAGTTGTGTCCTCGGATAGGGTCATTTTCCTCATTAAAATTCGAAAAATTTAATTTTTTTCAAACCTGAATAAAAAAAAAAGTTTTACAGATACAGGAAAACGTAACATATATTTTTTTCTCGCCTCGAACAGCCCTTTCAGAATCTGTAAAGTTTTTGTTCGTGGGTCCAATAACAAAAAAGTTGTCGCCTCGGATAGGGTCATTTTCCTCATTTAAATTCGAAAAATTTAATTTTTTTCAAACCTGAATAAAAAAAAAAGTTTCAGAGATACAGGAAAACTCAACATATATTTTTTTCTCGCCTCGAACAGCCCTTTCAGAATCTGTAAAGTTTTTGTTCGTGGGTCTAATAACAAAAAAGTTGTGTCCTCGGAAATGGTCATTTTCCACACGTAAAATCCAAAAAATTTATTTTTTTTCAAACCTGAATAACAAAAAAAGTTTCACAGATACAAGAAAACTCAACATATATTTTTTTCTCGCCTCGAACAGCTCTTTCAGAATCTGTAAAGTTTTTGTTCGTGGGTCTAATAACAAAAAAGTTGTGTCCTTGGAAATGGTCATTTTCCTCATTAAAATTCGAAAATTTTTTTTTTTTTTCAAACCTGAATACAAAAAAAAGTTTCACAGATACAGGAAAACGTAACATATATTTTTTTCTCGCCTCGAACAGCCCTTTCAGAATCTGTAAAGTTTATGTTCGTGAGACCGATAGTTAAAAAGTTGTGTCCTTGGAAAAGGTCATTTTCCCCACGTAAAATCCAAAATTTTAATTTTCTTTCAAATTTGAATAAAAAAAAAAGTTTCACAGATACAGGAAAACTCAACATATATTTTTTTCTCGCCTCGAATAGATCTTTCAGAATCTGCAAAGTTTACGTTAGTGGGTCCAATAACAAAAAAGTTGTGCGAGGAGCAAGGGTCCTCTCTTTAGTGAAAAATCGAAAAATCCGACGCTTCGGAGAGCCCCCGACGGAAAAGTTGCGGCGGCATCGGGAAAAGGACTGGAAATTCGGAAAGGGCGCACCCGGTTCCACCCGGGGTGCGGATTCGGCGCGTTTCGGACGGCCGCCGGGGATCCAAGTCGTCACGTGGGCGTGGTGCGGAAGCGCGGAGCACCGGAGTCCCTCCGTTTCGCTCCTTTCGACCCGCCGCACGGTTCCCTTCCTCTTTTCTTCCATTCCCGCGCTTCCGGAGACCTCTCCTGATCCTTTCGGGACGTTTCTTCCATCCCTACTTTTTAAAAAAAATTTCAGAGATATTTTTTTCCCACCCGAATAAAAAAGAAATTTACGGAGCCGTGCTCGAAAAAGGTACATCCTCGTCTTCGTCTCGGCGAGTTCTTCCGGGATACGTAAAGATCGATTCGTTCGGTGCGATAGGTGAAGAGCAGCGCGCGGAGAAAGAATCGTTTTTCCGGAGGAAAATCGGAAAAATTCCGAGTCGCTTCAAAGTCCATCGAAGGAGAGAGTTTCGGAGCTAGGTGCGAAAACGGCACGTCGGCGTCTTCGTCTCGTCGAGGCCTTTTCGAATCTGTAAAGAACAATTCGCGGAAACCTTCGGCGCGAAAGTGGCTCGCGGAGAGAGGGTCTTTTTTCTCCGGAAAATTCGAAAAACTTCAATGTTTTTTCCGACCCCTTTCCGAACGAGCTACGCTTCGAAAAGGTACACCATAGTCTTCGTCTCGGCGAGTTCTTTCTGAATCTGTAAAGTTTAATCACCGGAAACCGATAAGTAAAAAGCGGCGCACGGAGCGAGGGTCTTTTGGGTCGAGAAAATTCGAAAAAATTAGACGTTTTTTCGAACCGCCGTAAAAAAAAAACTTACGGAGCTACGCGAGAAAACGACACACGGCCGTCTTCGTCTCGAGGAGTTCTTTCGGAATCTGCGGATTTCGAGTCCGGGAACCGAGCCGTTCGAAGGGCGCGATTTTTCGAAGGGAGCGCCCTCCCTTCGAAATTCCTTCGAAAATCGATAAAAAAAAAAGTTACGGAGCCACGACCGAAACCGAGATATCTTTTTCTTCTCCTCGGCGAGCTCTACCTTCCGAAGCGAAATTCGTAACGGTGGCGTTAAAAAAATTTCGTTTTCGGAAAAAAAAATCAGACCCCGCGGGTTCGAACCCCGCCGCCCCGAACCGGGGCGCCTCGAAACTTCGAAATCCGGCGTTCCGGAGAAGAAAAGAAAAAGTCCGGACGGCGAAAGGGCGCCGAGTTTGAAAAAAAAAAAAAAAAAATCGAAGCGATCCGATTCCCGGGCCCCGGAGTCGAAGGACCCGGTCGGGACCCTTCGAGAAAAAGTTTCAGAGTCCTCGAAACGCACCCGAAATGGGTCCTTTTCGGAAATTTCCGACGGGGAGGGGGCGTGGCACTCGGTCTCCGAAATTCCCCGCCGCGCCGGACATCAGGACGACGGAATTCAGTCCGGAAGATCTTCGGGAATACCTGTCGAGTTTTTTTCTTTTTTTCTTCCATTTCTCGAAGGCGGGAAACCTTCCGCGCTCGATAACTCCCGAAATCGCGATCCGATTCTCTCGAAACTAACTTCTTTCGAATCGTCTCGGCGAGAGGATTCCGAAAACGTGTCGGTCGAGGTTCGGGTCTCGAACGCGAGACCCTCGCCGGGGGGGCCCCTTTTTCGCTCCGAACCGCACAACTCGCGAACCCGCGGGAATTTTCTTTTAAAAAAATTCACGCGGGTGGGTCCCGCGGGGACGCCTCCCCGTGGCGAGTTTCGGAGCGCTGCGCCCCGCGGCGCCCCGGCGAAAAAACGGGAAAGGAACGCGAATTCGGCGGGCCCGGGCGCGCGAACCGACCGGAATTTCGGAATTCGAACGCCGGGACCGCGTTCGCCCGGTCGGGATCTACCCGAATCTGGAGTTTCGGGACGATCCCGCGAGCGGTCCCGTTTTTATTCGGGAAAGAGTGTATTTTTTTTTTATTTGCAGGGGCGGCGAAACGCGGTTTTCCCGCCGTATCTCGAGAACTCGCTCGAATATCCTCGAACAAAAAATATGTCCGTGAAGCCCCGAGGGAGCCGCGTCGAACGAGTGCCCTTTCGGACCCTCGAGTCGATCGCAGCGCCCCCTGCGCGGGTTTATCCGGGTTTTACGATTTAATTCCCGGGGCGCACACTTACGGGAATTTTTTTTTTCGGACCCCGCCGTCGCGCAGGGGTCCTCCGGGAGCACCCGCCGAAAAAAACAGGAGGTCCCGGCTCTCTTTTTTAGGTCCGCGGCACGGCCCGGAAGTGCGAAAACGGCGCACCCGGTGGCGCCCCTGCATCGCGCGTCGGCCGCGTTTCCGCACCGGGAGGTTCGAGCCCGCACCGGGAGCACCCCGCGGCCCGAAAACGGGGCGGATCGGGCGGACTCCGGGTCCGCTTCGGGGCGCGCCCCTATTCGTAGGTCGCATTCCACTCCTTCGGGGGGGCTTAAAAAAAAAAGTTTTCGATTTAAAATCGAGAACGAAACATTTTCCGACTCCCCCGGACGTGCTCTCTCGGAATACGCGAGAATCGTTCGGAAAGTCGGGTCCGAAAAGAAACACGCGGCCCCCGACGACGGAATCGTAGCAGTTTTTCGACGGCACACCGGAGCCGAGCTTCGGGACTTAGAAAAAATTCGCGAATTTTCGATATCTCTGAATAAAAAAAAAAAGTTTCCGATCGATTTCGACGAAAGGCACCTCCATCGATGCGTGTCGACGCGGTCTGTCTTTTCGTACCTCATTCATGAAATTAGACCCTTTATTTCGCGAGTTATTCGAAAACGTTGCGTTTTGACACGAGGACTTGGAAAAATCGGCGAAATTTAGAAAAAACTCCTTCGCCTATAAAACGGAAACTTGCGCCGTGACGAACTCGAATCTTACATCACCGGGTAGGTCCCGTCGATAGGAACCCGAAAATGTGTTTTTTAGGATCCTGGCCCCGAACGAGGTCCCGCGGGGAGGTGGGCCCCGAAATCGCTCCCGGGCCCCCAGATCGCGAACCGGCGTCCCGGGACCCACCCGAAATTTATCTCGGGTAGAACTCGATGAGGGCCGCGTCCCCAGCGATTTTCGGAGCCCTGCCTACACCGGGGGGCCTTTTCGAAAGCGGGGCCCGAGGTCGCCTTCGGAAGACCGGGGACCCGAAACTTGCGGGAATTTCGGCCTTCCGATTTGGAATTCGTGCTCCCCTCTTCGGGATCGACCGGATCCCGGATTTCCGGGAAGATCCCGCGAGCGGTCCCGTCTTTATTCGGGAAAGAGCGCGTCTCCCCTGGCGGCGAAAAGGTGCATTTCTGCCTTATCTCGACAAGTTTCGGGAATACGAGAAAAAGAAAAATGCGTGCGTGAGGCCCCGGAGGTGCCGCGTCGAACGAGTGCCCGTTCGGATCCGGGAGTCGATCGCAGCGCCCCCTGTCCGGACTTTTCGCATTCTTTTCCCGGGGCGCGAACCCCCGGGAGTTTCTTTTTTTCGACCCCGGGGTCGCGCGGGGGACCTCAAGCGGAGTCTTCGAAAAAAAAATCGAGGTCCCAGCTCGTCCTTTAGGGTGTTTCGGAGGGTCTCGAAATCGGAAAAAAAGCACCCCTCGGCGCCCCTGCACGGAAAAGTCGCGGCGCGATCGGGAAACGGACCTGAAATTCGGAAAGGGGGCACCCGGTTCCACCCGGGGTGCGGATTTCGTCGTTCCCGGACGGCCGCGGGGGTCCAAGTCGGCACGTTGGAGCGATCGGGAAGCGCGGAGCTCCGGAGGCGACCCGGGGGGCCGCGCTTTCGCTCTCTTCGACGGGCCGCAAGGTTTCCTCTGCGTTCCGAGAGTCGTCTACCCCTTCCGGTGCTTCCGGAGACCTTTAAATCCGTTTCTAATTTTCTAGAAATCAATTTTTTTTTTTTCTTTCTTTCTTCTCATTTTCCATTGCAGGATGTTATGTAAAAACACGTGTATGTCCGTGAAACGTTCATCTGATCTCTCCTCTTATCTTTTTCAGGAAAAAAAAAATATATATATATATATATAAATTCGAAGATGAAATTGGAAAGCTGTGGAAAAAAAGGAGGAAACTCTCCACTGGAAAATACACCCTTTTTTTTCTGGAGGAAGTAAGTACCCACGAGGAAGCTGCAATTAAAGTAAACAATTTTGAAATGTATTGCAACATTGGAAAAAAGGAGAAAAAAAAAATTTTAACTTATAAAGAATTAAATAAATTTTTACTTTTCGTATTGAAAGTGTCATTTTTTTCCGCCCCCTTCTCGATGAGTGTTCAGACACAAAATTCCACTATTTTGCAACAGAAGAGTGAGAACACAGTATCTACCCTGGTAACTTTCTATGAGTGAACATTATCGAGAGGAAGAAAGAAAAATTGTATTTAAGGTATTAATATTTCAAAGGGAATGAGGAATAAATTTAAAAAAAAAAAAAAAAAACTCAATCAGAATAAACCCGATGGGAGAAGTTGGGGGGAAAATTACATTACAATAGAGAGAATTTCATTGAAAAAAAAAAAAAAAAAAAAACGCCTTACGAATCAAAAGAAGAAAAAATAATTACAAAGAATTTCACACATTAATTACATTTTTTTTTTCTTCCCCTTAACCTATGGTATCGGGAAGTGCGATCCCCCCCAACGAGTGCGGCGTCGATCCGGGGGCTCGAGTCCTCTCGTGGTCGTGTTCCGGAAGCTCGGACGCCCCGTTTTCGCAGGTTTCGAAAGGACCGACTGTTCTCCCTCTTTGTGGGGGTCGAGGACCCCCTCCGGTGCTTCCTGCCACTCACTGAGGGCCTTCTAATTTCAAAGATTTCCCCTTCCATTTTTAAGTATTACACATTTTCATTATATCGATGAATGAAACGAGTAAAAAACAGTTTCAATTGAAAATGTAAATACGATAAACTTTATTCCGCATTAAAAAGAGGGGAGGGAGGAAAAAAAAAATTCTGTGTGGCAAAGAATGATTACTTTTTTTAAGATTTGTTTTGCAATGTAAATGCTGTCGTGGAATCATGATCCTGCTGTGAGTGAATATCATCATAAATCCCCATTTGAATTAAAATCTTCCTCTTGGAAAAATAAATACACACTCGTAAGAAAAACTGGAACATTGTCCCGTTGTTATGTATTACACAATTGTTTTATTACATCGGATGAAATGGCTACAATAATAATTCGAAAAGAAAAAAAAAAAAAAACAAGTCGGAAACACTCGGGTGAATAAAACCTAAACATTGTCATCCAACAGCCTACACGTTGTATTACATTGCACATTATACATATATATATATAACACAATTATTTTTATTATATTAGATGAAATGAGTCCCCCCCCCCCCTGAATATTACACTATTCGTTGCAAAGGAAAAAGGAGTGATATAATAATATGAAATATATTTTTTTTCAATGAAATATAATAGATAATCCAATGCAATATCAACCACTATGACTGAATAGCGATGTCATTCGATTTTTAGTAGCACTCTGGAACGAATGTACCGATTAAAAAAAAAAGAATAACAAATACTGGTATTTAACTAATGATAAGAATAAACTGATTTCCAGGTGAGGAGAGGGGGAAAAAAACCTACCCCGACATCGGTTGAATGAATCTCCCGAATCGCACTCCACAAGGGCCGTGATTGTTTGTAAAAAGAAAATCTGAATCGGCGCTCCAGTCGAGCCTCGATTTCGGAGCACACTTCACGAGTTCGATGGAACGTGGCTCAGATCGGACCCCCGATCAGGACCGCGGAATTAAAGTTGGACGGAAGAGTTTGGAAATTCGGGGGAAAAAAGCACCTTCCTGCGCCCCTGCACGGAAAAGTTGCGGCGGCATCGGGAAAAGGACTGGAAATTCGGAAAGGGGGCACCCGGTTCCACCCCGGGTGCGGATTCGGCGCGTTTCGGAGGGCCGCCGGGGGTCCAAGTCGCCACGTTGGCGTGGTCCGGAAGCGCGGAGCACCGGAGACGGCCCGGGGGGCCTCCGTTTCGCTCTCTCCGACGGACCGCGAGGTTTTCTTTCGTTTTCGGGCCCCTGGCGTGCTTCCGGAGACCTAGGGAGTCCGTTTCCTGTTTTCTGGGAATTCCTGATTTTTTTTCCACCGTAGAGATTCGTTTTTCGAACCCGAATAAAAAAGAAAGTTACGGAGCTGCGTTCGAAAACCGTACGTATTTCTCTTCGTCCGAAAGAGTTCTTTCCGGATCTTCGAAGTTCACGTTCGAGAGCGCAACGAGGGAAAAGTTGTGTCCGGGGAAAGGGTCGCTCGGGCCGAGAAATTCGGAAAAACTGAAAATGTGTTCCGAGCCCGACGAAAAGGAAAGTCGC
Organism: Trichonephila clavata; assembly: GCA_019973975.1. Lineage (NCBI taxonomy): Eukaryota > Metazoa > Arthropoda > Arachnida > Araneae > Nephilidae > Trichonephila > Trichonephila clavata. Next base: position 2,349 of record BMAO01019776.1, on the reverse strand, counting down.
GGAGCCACGATCGAAACGAGTACCTCTCTCGACTCGTGTCGATGCGTTCTTTCGGAATCGGTGAAGTTTATCGACGGGAGTCCGACGACGAAGAAGTGGTGACGGGAAAAAGGAGCACTTTCGACGAAAAATTAGAAAAAATTCCCTTTTTTTCCGACCCCGTCGAAGAAGAAAGTTACGAAGCCGTTTTTAAAAACCGCACCCGTTTCTCTTCGTCTCGACGAGTTCTTCCGGACTGCGTAAAGTGTAAGGACTCTGGTCTCGTCGTAAAAAAGTGGTGTCCCGAGAAAGTTTCGTCCGGGGCGTAGAGATCGAGTTCTGGGTCCGACACTCCTCGGCCTCCGAAACGGAAACTTGCGCCTTCGCGAACTCCGATTCGTATTTCCGGGTAGGTCCCGTCGAGACGAACTCGAAAACACGACGTTTTCGATCCCGGCCCCGAAATCGGCCGCGCCGGAGTGCGGGCCCGCGAAAACACTCCGGGGGCCCGGGCTCCCGAACCGACGTCCGGGGACCCACCCGAAAATTATCGCCGGCAGGACCCTCTACGGGGCGTCTCCGCTGCCGTTTTCGGAGCCGCGCGCCCCGCGGGCGGGCCTTTTCGAAAGCGGGGCCCGAGGTCGCCTTCGGGAGGCCGGGGCCGCGAAACTTGCGGGAATTTCGGCCTTCCGATTTCGAATCCGTGCTCCCCTCGTCGGGATCGACCGGATCCCGGATTTCCGGGAAGATCCCGCGAGCGGTCCCGTCTTTATTCGGAAAAGAGCGCGCCTCCCCTGGCGGCGAAAAGGTGCATTTCTGCCTTATCTCGACAACTTTCGGGAATACGCGAAAAAGAAAAACACGTGCGCGAGGCCCCGGAGGTGCCGCGTCGAACGAGTGCCCTTTCGGAACACAGAGTCGATCGCAGCGCCCCCTGTCCGGTTTTTTCGCATTTCTCTCCCTTGGCGCGAACCCGCGGGAGTTTATTTTTTTCGACCCCGGGGTCGCGCGGGGGACCTCCCGCGGAGTCTTCGAAAAAAAAGTCGAGGTCCCAGCTCGTCTTTGAATGTGTTTCGGACGGTCTCGAAATCGGAAAAAAAGCACCTCTCGTCGCCCCTGCAGGGAAAAGTCGCGGCGCGATCGGGAAACGGACCTGAAATTCGGAAAGGGGGCACCCGGTTCCACCCGGGGTGCGGATTTCGTCGTTCCCGGACGGCCGCGGGGGTCCAAGTCGGCACGTTGGAGTGATCGGGAAGCGCGGAGCGCCGGAGACGACTCGGGGGGCCGCGCTTTCGCCCTCTTCGACGGACCGCACGGTTTCCTCTGCGTTTCGAGAGTCGACGACCCCTTCCGGTGCATCCGGAGACCTTTAAATCCGTTTCTAATTTTCTAGAAATCACTACTTTTTTTTTCATTTTCCTTCTCAGAATTTTTATGCGAAAATTCTCATCGCTCCTATCATTCTTTTCAGGTACTTTCTTCGGGGAAATGTATATATATATGTATATTCGAAGATGAAATGGGAAAGCTGTGGGAAAAGACCAGGAAACTCCCCACCGGAAGTTGCGCCCTTTTTTTCGGGGGTGGGGGGGGGGGATGAAGTAAGTACCGTAACCTTTATTTATTTATTTATTTATTTTTGTAGCAATTATTCGCTAAGAGTACTGCTCTTTATTAAGACGTATATGTATATTGTAACGAAGGTACTGTCTATTTAATGTGTCACCCTTCGAGAAGAAAGCAAAAAAGAAAAAATCGAATCGGTACAGAGTACATTGAAGGGGGAATATGCGTAGAGGTAAATAATTTTATACACGCGTAGTGCCGGAAAGATTTTATTTCGAACCTATTTTCCACAGAAAAAGAAGACCGGTGCACGGAAGAAGAAAATACGCACAGGTGAGAAAAACACCGTCTATTTCATTCGGCATTTTCTTCTTATTTTTAATTATCCTACTGGGAGGGAACGGTGCATATCGGAAAGCAATGCACCTCGAAAGAAAAGAAGAGAAAAAAAAAAAAAAATTAAATCGGTGTACAGTGTCGCGGTCTCTCACTACCCCTACGGTTATTAACACCCCTTTGCACGTCGTCTACAATTCGTAATTCATGACTACGCGAGTAATGAATCACTCATTCGCATTATTCCCTACGATAGAAATACACAAATACTAATCAAACTTTTAAGAACAACACATTACGGTGGAGTGAGATCGGGATTCAATCGTGAACGACGGAACACTGACCGAAAACCCGGCGGATAACGCATGCAAAGGAACTACGCATTTATAACTCAATTTAGGAAAATCACACAGACCTGATATCTCTTCGAGACAGGATTCGCGACTACTTGAAGGATCCGCAGAGCGA
>BMAO01019775.1:0-33323 GCA_019973975.1 Trichonephila clavata | reverse complement strand
TAAAATTTTAGGATCTCAAAGACAAGAAAAAGAGTAGTATAGCTTGTGTTTTTCTTTAAATAAATCAATTAAAGTGTTAGCCTAATAAATTAATGTAACTTAATAGAGGGGGGGGGAGTACAACACTGTATGTTCGACGCTTCTATTTATAGACAAAAACAGAATGTGTATAATAAAGCTATTGTATACCTCATGGACTCGCGTTTTCTTTGGATTTACATAAAAATAAAAACGCGTGCTTAGGCTGACACAATGCAAAGGCTTTCAAAAAGATCCGTACAATAGAGTATTTTCCGTAACTTTCTGTAAATACAAGATTTTACTGCTCATTTCAAACATTTATTCATTAATAAAACTTTTTCAACTAAGAATTTTAACTTTTCATTAACTTCAAAATTAAGAAGAAGAAAAAAAAACCTGTGACTAATGTACTTATTTGGACATAATTTATTTAAAGAAAGATATACCTGAATTTTTCTAATTAAATTAATTTGCTTAGCATTAAAGGATAAAATACATAATGCCTGGTCTTGTGGGTTTAAATTTCTGGAATTAAGACATATTGTGTCAGGTTCCTTATTTGGAGGTACTATTATATTTTTACCATATTAAGTTAAGTGTTCAAGAATATTTTATTGTATTTACTTTTATGAAAAAGTGGATTATAAAAATAATATATTTAGTTTAATAAAATATCTTTTGGTTTATATACATATATAAATTGCGTAAAAAATAAATTCATGTAAGTGAATAACGATTTTAACTGAAAAGTCCACTGAACTAAAAGAAAACTAGCTTATTTTAATATCAATGGAATTATTTTGTATATGTACCCATAGTTATACTTAAGAGTATATGAATCATAAAATTTTATCTTTGAATTAAATCCAAATAAAATTGTTGACGCATCCTTTTTTTCGTAAGAGAGCTTATACTTTCGGAACTAGACATTGCACAATCTTCATAACTGTTCCCAGTATTAAAAAAAATTTGCTTCCTTTGTCTTGTTTATTGTAAATTTTGATTTTTTTTTCTGAATTTTTCATCATGAATCATTTTTCTGAATCATCAAGTTAAGTCAATATAACAAATGTGTTTTTATATGGGTTTTTTCTCTCTTTCTGTCTCTTTTTATACAAAAGAAGTTTAATAATATTATTTCGTAATTATTAGGTATATTTTTAAAGTAATTGCATTATTGCTGATAGAAATATCGAAAAGGCATTTCTAAAAAATTCTTTCAGAATATTTAAAGTTTGGGAATTAGGTCACTAATAGGTGAGCTATTTAAATGTTTCCTTCTTTTTCTCAGTCAAAAAATAAATTTAGCACCATTATTTCATTATTATAAATTTATTTTCAAATGAGACTACATGTGTTAAGATTTAAATGTTATTAAAAATATTTCGAAATGACATTCTTTGCAGAAGCTGAATGAGTGAGTGAGTGAATATTAACGTCCCACTGTTCAGCTACACGAGGCTTTTGGGGACGGTCCGCGTAATTTTGCAGAAGCTGAAGGACGGAATTTTGTTCGAATGAGAAATATAATGTATTTCATATTATTATTTTAAATATTGTTGTCTTTTTGAGTATTTTTATAAGTGTTAATTTTGGTATTATGGTATAGTTATTTGGTATTTATTATGATTATAAATTTCTAGTGTTATATTAATAAGAAAAAAGGAAAGTATTTTTTCTGTAGGAGCAGTATAAATAGAACATTATATTTTTTAGATTTAAATTTATATAAATCCCTTCTATCTTCTGTGCGTGCTATGTACAGATGTATATGTGGGAGGATAATTAAAAATTCAGACTTAATAATTTTAATTTTGAAAAATCTTAATTTTGAATAAATCAAGGTAACGTGATATTGGTTAATTTAAATGTTAAGTTTAATTACTCCAAAGCTATTATTTACAGATTTATATTGAAATTAACTTAGTAATTAGATTATTAGAGTCCAAGTTCTATTATTTTGTGAGGGAGGAGTTTCTGGCGTTCGTCTTCCGTGAAATTTTCAGACCATCTCTTTCTCTCCCCCTGCCCTCTCTAGGCTTTAGGGATGACAACGGTTCCCATGTCTTTAGCTTCGAATTACATCCGGTCGATGGGCAGAGAGGGGTTTAAGACAAGACCACGCAATATTTTTAAGGGTGCAGGTGTAAATTTCACGTAGGGTGACCATACCCACAAAGAAGCTGAATCACAGCTGTGTTGCGGGAACGTCGCAATGCATTAAACATAAATTAAAAGAAAGAGTGTTTCAACGAAAGTAAAATAGGGACTTTTTTATTCTCTGTTTTAAATTTACGATAAGATTTTGGAAAATCTCAAATATATCGAATTTTAATTCAAATGAGTCAATTTTTGATGAATTAAAATTGTTTTGTATGAAAGCAAAGCAATTATCAATTATTTTTATACTTTCCCTACTTAATTGATATATATGCTGTTGAAAATTTTAGAATGTCCGAGGGAGGGCATAAAAAAAACTAACAGGTGCCCAATATAAAAGAATAAGACTCGAAAAACAAGCCCATTAAAAAAAAAACAGCTGAAAGTTTACTGAATTACTTACAAGACATTAGGAAAAAAGGAAAGCATTATAGAATCAGATTTAAACTTTCATGATTAGGATGTTGCAGATCAAATAAACAGAATAGATAGTGGCACTGCTGTTGTAGGGTGAGTGAGTGAATATTAACGTCACACTGTTCAGCTACGCGAGGGCTTTTGGCGTCGGACCTCGTCATTTTGAACCATGGTTAAGTGACGAGGACGACACCTGAGGTAACACCCCTCTCCTAACTATCACACACCAAAGGGAGGACGTTTTTAGTTCTCGACAGATTTAATCTGCATCGTTCCTCTACACAGCGAGTTTTTACTGATACTGGGCTCGAACTCGTGACATGCCAGCCACGATCCGATACCTTGACCACTAGGCTACCGCGGCCTCACTGCTGTTGTAGGAACTCCTCCAAAAAAAATCCTAAAATCACAATACTCTAACAATGATATTTAGTTCAGATCTAGGAACTTGGCCAGCTATTCTATCAGACGCCGATAGATGTTATTTTAGTAAAAGAAGGACCCTCTAAGCAATTGACAAAGTATAATTTTCTTTATGAAGACGCCGGTCGAACATTTAGCTCATATTTGTTACGCCAAAATTTTCAAAAACGGAGAAAAGGTTATGCGTAAATTGTCAATCCATTACAAAAAACTGTGCATATTGTTTTTGCAGCAAACTTTTTGTCTGTGTCATTAGTTCTCTTTCCACGGAATATTTTAAAAGTTGGAAACATCACGTTGATATTTTAAAAGAACATGAAACATCAAAAAACCATAATCAAAGCCAGAAGTCTTGGATGGAATTCAGTCAGCGATTACAATGCTCTAAAACAATTGACAGTAACTCGAAAAGACTTACGTTTGCGATTATTGGTGCGATTTGCTTCTACGTATTGTAGCAACGTTAAAGGTACTAGTTCAAAATTGCTTAGCCCTTCGGGGTAAGTGTGACAAATTTACATATTGCAAATTTGGACAAATTTAATTCCAATATATAATGGTAATCTTATACAAATCTTTCAATTACTTGCTAAATTTGATCCAGTAATAGTGGAGCATCCTCGAAGAGTGCTAAAAAGGGAAGAAGCTAAATACACTATCTAGGGAAAAATACTCAGAACGAAATAATTTCTCTTCTACATGAGAATTTTAAACTTCATATTGCTCATAAAAGTGAACAAGCCAGATGTTATTAGATAATTTTATATTGCGCCTCTGATTTTAGTAAGATTGAACAAATGACATTTCTGGTAAGATATGTATGTATTGAGAAATCTTATCTTAATGAAGTTACCGTTAAAATAAAAGAATTTTTTACGTTTCCTTCCAGTTAAAAGATTGATTGGAAAAGAACTTTCATATTTAACAGCTGAGAAGCTTCAAAAATTAGGGCTAAATTTGCTAGATATGCGGGAGGCAGGCCTACGATAACGGAGCCAATATAAATCAGGGGTTCAATCCAAAATCTACTTGTCATGTAGTAGCTACTCTTTAAATTTGATCGTTTATGACATGGCAAAAGCATCCTTAGAAGCCTGCACTATCTCGACAAAGTTAAAGGTATGTGGCATTCGCTTTTTTTCTGCAACTGACAACCCTGACGATATTTTAAAAATATTTGGTGATTCAGCAGCAACACTTCCGGCAGATATAGGTATTCATCCCAAATTTCCCATCTCGAAGCTAAAGGAAAGGTTCGTTTGATTACGAAGCAAGTGATGAGCCAGTTTTAAATCCCTTTCAGCAATTCAAGACTAATTTCTATTTTGCAATTCTTGATCATAAGATCTCTTCAGCAAATGAAAGATTTACCTTATTATCTGAGTGTAATTCAATATATTGCTTCCTGTATGGGTTTCACAACATTTCTAATGATGATCTCGTGAAAGCATGTACGGATTTAGATATTAAGTTACAAGTACAGGAAGAAGAAAGTATTGTATGTGTGAAAGATATAGATGGCATACATCTCTTTAATGAAATAACTTCATTCAAAGATATTTTTCGTGGTAAAAAACAGCCAACTGAGATATTAGAAATTATAGTGAAAAATGATCTTATTCCCTGTTTTCCAAATTTTGCTCAAGCAATAAGAGTTTTTTTAACCTTACCTGTTTCTGTAGCTTCAGATGAAAGAAGTTTCAGTAAATTAAAATCATTCAAAATTACTTGAGAAATAGTATGACACGAGAAAGGCTTTCAGATTTGGCCATAATCTCAATTGAATCAGAAATCCCTGCAAAAATTGATTTAACCGAAACTATTAACAAATTTGCTTCTCAGAAAGCCAGAAAAGTTATTTTATAGTTACAGTAAAATCCGGTGTATAACGCGCCCTTATACTTTCTAGCTGCAATTGTTAGTTTTTAGGTATATTCGTCGCGTATAACAACACGCACACACTTTTTTGCGAAGAAACCCGAACCACACTTGCGTAATGCTCTTATATGTTTTAAAGTCCTTTATTCGAGGTATTATTCCAAGCTTTAGTAAAAAATGGTGTACTTTTAGAATTACAACCCTTTAAGTTCATAAGGAACGTTATTTCTTTCACAGAAACAGTATTTCGATATATGTAATTGTCTGATTTTTTCTATGCTCATCTTTTTGTATTTTTAAAGCTCTCATTTTTATACCCGGCGTATAACGCACACCCGTAAATTTCCATCTTATTTTTTGAGTTAAAAGTGCGCATTATACACTGGATTTTACGGTATAATATATTACTTAGTCTTTGTAGAAGGACTGATTTATATACTTTTCGTTTCAAGATTTATACCTTAGTATTTATTTTTATTAGATCATATTTTTTGAGTAAATTCTGTTGTTTTGCAATTGTAATTATAAAATATATGTTTTTATTTTAAAGGTAATATTTTTGTTAGTTTATTATTTTGTTAAAGTATATTATGTCGCTATTATAACTCATTACCTGGCCAAAAAATAAAGTTTTGCACTTGTTTATTTGAGTTTTTATTAATGTTTTATTTTTTATTCTTATATAAGTAGATGAGTTTTTAACGTCAACATTAAGTATTAGTCAAAATATGAAAAATACTCTAGGGGGGCGGCACATTAGGTGTTTGCACGAGAGCGGCCGATACCCTAGGATCGGCCCTGAGTAGTTGTTGTGTACAGAAAAGTGGTAAGTGTTGTGCCATTTTGGAATCTTTACTAAATGGATGACCTTTTGATGTAACTTGCTTAGGGTGGTAGTATGTAATACTTTTCTTTTTATGGAGTCAAAGCTAGGTGACATCATTTTCTGAAACTGACTCAAACTTTGTAAATTTTAACTAAACTAGCAAAGTGCTTTTGATTGATTCATGACTGTTTTTTATATCATGGCTATGTAAAATGACGTTAGTGAAATAATCTTTAAAAAATCGTAAAATTTTTGGTCGCATTATCTAATGAAGGGTGTCAGCAGAGATATCTTAAAAATGAAAACGTTTTGCAATAAAAAAAAGTTTGACTATGATTGTTATGGATAGAGAAGAACTAGAGTGTTACGCTTTTTGAATCTTAACTAAATCGAGGTTGTAAGTCTTTTTTTTTTTTTTACGGAGAGTCATAGTTTGGTGACATCCAGGGACGTCTTAAGGCATGGGCCAACTGGGCCCGGGCCCAGGGCCTCACTCTCGGAAGAGGCCTCATTTTATTCTTGACTCTGTCTTAATAAGATCACGATCCTGATAATTTTAATGGTCAAGTATTATTCCCGTGCATATTCTCTGAAAAAAAAAGCTAATTTCAAAATGCATATCAACTGGCAAATGTGTTAAGACTGTATTATGTGATGACCGTTGTCCATGTCTATGCCTAGAATCATAGGCACCTCCTAGGCCTAATACCATAAAAAACAGTCAACTCGTTCAGTTAAAATGCGGTCCTAGGTCGAGCCGGTTTGTGCCTAAGTTTTTAAAATTGCGAGTCGTGCATTTTTTTTCAAATTGTCGTTTGAACGAGTATTTGACAATGCATGCTATATACTATCTGTTTTTAAAGATCTCAGGTAGGGTTTTCTTTTGTATAGGGCTCAGGGTTTCAAAAATCTAAAGATTTTCTAGGCCCAGGGCCTCAAAGAGTCTTAAGACGTTCCTGGTGACATCATTTTCTCAAGTTCCGGTTCAAAAAAACTACGTTATTTTAATTAAACCAACAAAGTGTTTTGCTTGACTTGGGGCTAGAATTAGTAGAACGGCTATGTAAGATGACAACGAAAAATTCCAAGTAAAATTGGGAAATTTTTGTTCACAGTGTCTGATTATATGACGGAGGATGTCAATCTTCTCCATTTTCAAAAATTGGCTACTCATCACATAATCAAGTGATATGAAATCATTTTATTTTTAATTTTCCCATAACTGATATACCCTGACCCTCTTTTTCCCACGTCCACTTGACGTTGAGTTTCTAGACACTCTGTGAATGCGCATATATATAAGTACATTAAATTTCCATCTAAATTTTAATAGACTTATAGAATGAATGTAATGTAAGTTTATAGTCAACCTTATCGTAATTACTGTACGAATCATTCTTTTGATTATTGACCATCAATTTATGGAGAACTCGGTCATACAATGTTTCAAACCGAATTTCTTTTTTCAACCCAAATTTCCATCATTAGCATACAGACATTGACTATCAACTTTAAATATTTGTATAATTTAATGCTTTTAGCATATCCTCTTTACCAAAAATTTTATTGTCCTCAAATGTAATTAGTGGTTTCATTTTAATTTTGAATATAAGCTATGGACCATATCAACTGCGAAATGCATAAATTATGCAGTAAAAGTCCTCCCATTGCAATGTAAGCAAAGTTTCATTTCTAAAGAAGATTGAAAACTTAAAAAGTGAGTCGGTTCTGCTTTTCGATGTAGAGCATACGTCATGGATTACATTTGCCAAAATATGCCTAAATTTGTGTGAATGGATGATTTAATTGTCATTGTAATAAATGCAACCCAATTGCTTAAACTATGTTATTTTTTATGTTCCTGAAAAGGAAATATGATGTGTGAAAGTCTGGTGCTACAATTTAAGGGAAACCAATACATAAATTAACAAAGAAGTATGTGAAGATCAGCAAAGATCCAGCCCAGATCCATTAAAGTACTTCAAGTAAAAATCTAGAGACGTATAAACTAGACTGCACTAACATTGAACAATAAAATACGTGGAAGATATAATATCTCAGATAATGATAAGAATGATGAGAGATCACAATTCAAGCTTCTGGTTTGGGACTAATAAAAAAAAGAAACAGAAAAGAAAACTTTGTCGTAGTCTCCCACTACCCCTTTGCATATTATCTATGTTAGGATATGTAGTATTCATCATTAAAGACTACTCAAATAATAAATCACTTATTTATTATTTCTTTAAGACACAATTATACAATTAATAATCAACTTTAAGAACAATAAATTATCATGGAGTATTATCAGCATTCAATTATGGACGACGGAATACTAACTGATATCACGAGGGGAAATAACACGTACAATCAAACTACACATTTAAATTTAAGCCACAAAAGTTACAGACCTGAAATCTTCTTCAGTAGGAACCTGGAACAAGTAGAATTTATAAAGTGGCTGTAATTTAGGATATCTTCAATAACTTCTGATCCGCCTAAATAATCTTCAAATTTCACTTTATTAAGCTAGACGGATAAAAACACCTTCTTGGACAACGACGTAGTTTACTTTTAATCTCAAACACGGAGTTCTACTCTATCAAACCGCTTAGTCATCCTCTTCTTCATTTCATTTCTCCCTTTTATATCTCTTTCGAACTCGCTAAACACGAAACTATCTTATTTGCATAAGTCACACTTCCAGCTCTCAGTGGGGATTGGTCAAAATAAATACAATTTAAAAGTTTATCAGAGAAGGTTAGTGAAACGCGTAAGCACCCGTCACAACCCCCCTCCGAGAAAAAAAGCGTGACTTATTGACGGTCTAAACGACCTGCAAGAATTCGCTTAATTTACCTAACATCTGAAAAACACTGAACCTGCACAAATTTTAACTACTCTAGAATGCCTGAACTTGTAAAAAGTTAACTCACGAACTTTATAACGCCTGAAAATACTAAACTTGTAGAAAGTTTTAACTCACGAACTTTATAATGCCTGAAAACACTGAATTAGCAGAAAATTTTAACTCTAAGTTAGAAACTTTAATTAAACTAGCACACAGAAATGACTACTCAAAAGGGTACTCCACTCTAATTTATTTATCTTTCACAATATTAGGTTCCCTACAGTGCATCCCATTCGGGCGAAGATCAGGGGAAAACCTTTCAAGGAAAAAACCCTGATCATGCACTTTACTTAAGTGCTAATAAATACAAAAAATTTTTATACAATATCTTCATACGACATCAAACTTTCATCACATCACTATGTTCAGGGACTGCTGCCCTGAAAGGAAACCTTGTCAATTTTTTCTAAAACATGACATTAAATGCACAGAACTTTTATACAACTTCCTTATTGACATAAAATATGGCATACATTATATTATATATATATAGTTTAGTAACAAAATAACCCTTATCTGGTTTCATTTTCAAAAATTCCCAATCAATCGCGCTGCGCTGTTAATGTTTTTTGTTAGTATTCCTAATTACGCCGCGCCCAGAAACCAGACATTACTTATACATCTTAATAATTACACACAAAATATATACATTTTACATAGAATATATTACAACAAACAATACAAGTAATCTCACATATAAAGCCACGTCTTTAATGTGTAGCAAAACAATTGCAATTCAACAAATGTTTTTCCACAATTTGGAAAAAAAATTAATACAAAAGTCTTTTCAACCGATATGAAAATGCACACAACTCAGTGACACTTTTGTACGTTAACTTTACAAAAAATTAGACTAGCCCACATGGAAAATACTCCGAACTGTCTGTCAGAGGAAAAATAAACAAATTAGAATTATACAACCTGACTAGTCTTTAGATCCAATCTGCATAGGCTTTGTCTCCTACCATGGCTTCTGTGCTGGATGACCTTGTCCTAGGGTTGTCCACTCTGCGCTCCAACTTTCTGGGTCCCTTCTTCCATCGAGTCCGTTGAAGTTGATATGCTCCTGCTGAGGCGTTGTTTCCTTCTGTGAGAACTGGAACTTGGCTGTTGTCCACTCGACGTCGGCTCCGAAGATTGTATGGACAGCTCCTTTCCTGATGAGGTCTGTTATACTTGAATCTGTGGGATGGTCCTGGAACTGCTCTTTCAGAACTATTTTCTTCCACCTTTCTATAACGCTTCCTGGAGGGACGAGAGGACATTGACGAGGAAATCTTTCTTTTCTCACGATCTGCTTGGGCCTCTGGTCTCTTCTTCCGTACATTGTCCATCCATGAGTCAGGCCTTCCTCTTTTCTCTCTCTCAGCACATACAGGTCTTTTTTTCCTGAAATTATACGCGTTATCCCCCGAAGAAACAGTAGATTCCGTCCGTCCACGTTTTTTTCTCACCTCTACTCCATCGCGTCTATTCGCAACTATATCTCTGCTACCATTTACATTTCCTGATTTCGATCCTTTACGACCACCCCTATCATTCTCCGATTGCACCAATGACGACTGCGCATCATCTGACCTGATTGATGTCACTGCACCATGATTACTACTAGTGTTACTTTCCGACTCGGCAACACTGTCTTCTCTTTGATAGTAAATTCTCACCTGGTCAACATTAACCGTTATTCTTTTACCCAATTTTAATATTACTAAATTATTATTATTTTTTACACTCAGAACTTTATATGGGCCTTCAAACTTTGGCATAAATTTACCTACTATTTTTTTACATTTTGAACTTAACGGGTGAGTTTGAACTAATACTAGATCACCAACTTTCACATTATTTTCACGCCTCTTTTTATTATAATATTTCGCCCACTTCTCTTGCTGGCGCTTTGTATGAACTCTAGCTTCCTCAAACAACCTTTCTATGTTCCCACAAACTAAATCTGATCCATCAGTTACCATAACTAATTTCTGAAAAGGAGTGATTAAATTTCGACCTAAAAATAATTCCGCCGGTGTTTTACCCGTTGTCTCATGTACTGCTGTCCTAATTGCATAACCGAACTCTTGCAGAAATTGATCCCAGTTAGTGTGATTATCCGCGACAAAACTCGAAATCATTTTTAAAAGAGTGCGATTGACTCGTTCTGTTTGATTAGCTTGTGGACGATATACCACAGTTTTAACGTGTTTTATGTGCAATCTGCGACACACTTGCTCGAAAACTTCGGATATCATTTGGGGACCATTGTCGGTGACTAACTTTACAGGAGCTCCATAACGCGCAATATAATTCTCAAAAAATGCATTGGCAATTGCTTTAGCCGAAGCTTTCCTTAAGGGAACTATTTCAACCCATTTAGAAAAATTATCGGTAATTACTAAAATAAATCTATAGCGTTCTGGACTAGTTGCAGGGTATGGGCCTAACAAATCTAAAGACACGATTTCATTCGGAAAATTCGTTATTATGGGAATTAATTGACCAGCTGGTAATCCGTTTTTATAATTGACTTTTTGGCATTGGTCGCAGGTTGCTACATATTTATAAATGTATTTCCTCATGTACGGAAAATAACACGCGTCCTTTAATTTTAAGTAGGTTTTCTTTTTGCCTAGATGACCTGCCATAGGCGAGTCATGAAATTCTCGCATAACATCTTTACGTAAAGTTTTAGGTATAAATACCCTTAACTCACCTAGTGTGGTTGTATACTTTGCATAATATAGCAAACCGTCAACGATTTTAAAGTCATTGGACCAATTTCTGCAGATCGATTCATTAACAGAACTATCGTCCGGATTTTCCAAAAACCGCAATATATGCCCTAGCTCCGGGTCATTTCTCTGTTCCTCTCTTAACTGTTCTCTAGAAGATAATACTAACGATCTAATCACCGCACAAGACACTTTTGGTTCCTCATTACTTTCTAACGGGTTTCTGGACAACATATCAGCCACTAAATTTTGCGTACCTGGGCGATGTTCCCATTCTACATTAAAATTCGCCAACTTAAGCGTCCACCTTATCATTCTAGATGACAAATTCTTTCCCTTTGTTAATTTGGTAAGTGCAGCATGGTCTGTTATCACTTTAACCGGCAAGGATCCGAAATACGTGCGATATTTATTTAATGCCCATATGACAGCTAAACATTCACGTTCCGTCACAGTATAATTCCTTTCTGCTCGGTTTAAAGTTCTCGATGCAAACGCTATAGGCCTATTATTCTGTGTCAATACTGCTCCTACCCCCACTGAGCTCGCATCCGTATAGAGTTCAAACGGCTGGGAAAAATCTGGTAATTGTAACACTGGAGCTTCTGTCAGTGCTTTCTTAATACGATCAAAGGCTTCTTGCGCTGATTCCGACCAATGGAACTTAGAGTTCTTTCGTTTTAAATTATATAAGGGTTCACACATGTCTGCGTAGTTTTTAATAAACTTTTGATACCAACCCGTCATTCCTAAAAATTTTGCTATTTGTTTTGCCGTTTTCGGAGGTTTCATTTCAATAATTGCTTTTAACTTTTCCTCATCTGTTTTAACTCCTTCTTTATTAATAACTAAACCCAAATAACGTAATTGTTCCCTCGCGAAATGACATTTCTCGCGATTCAATGTCAAACCAGCCTCCTGCAATAATCTGAATACTTCCCGTAAATGTTCTACATGGCTTTCAAAAGATGGAGACGCGATTATCACGTCATCCATATAACAGTGAGCAAAACGGCCGAGGACTGGCCTGAGGATCATCTCAATGGCCCTTTGAAAATTTGGAGCTGCCCCCGAAAGGCCAAATGGCATGCGAGTAAATGCAAAAGTACCATTTTTTGTAACAAACGCCGTCTTATGCACATCTTTGGGGTCTACTGCCATCTGAAAGTATCCGCTGCGTAAATCAAGTGATGTCATAATTTCGGTGTGCGGAATATTAGTGATCAAATCATCAATTATTGGTAGCGGATATCGCGGATATCTCGTGACCGCATTTAACTTCCTATAATCTATTGCAAACCTATAAGCTTCTGGGTCATCTAACGGCAACCCGTTTTTCTTCCGACATAAAACAACTGGAGACGCGTAGGGCGATGTTGTTGGAACTATTGTTCCATCACCCAACATCTTCTGAACATGGTAGTCGATTATACCCTGTTTGACCCTGTCATAGCGATAAGGTCTCGAAAAAACAGGAGGACTATCCCCCGTGTCAATTTCATGACAAAATACATGTGTTAGACCAGGCTTAAGCGAAAACAGCCCATGAAATTCTTTAAACAAAATCTGCAATTCTTGCTTTTGTTTTGAATTTAACTTAGTGTTAGATAAATCTATTTGAACCGGTTCGTCCAAAATTGCCACTTTTTCCGTTTTCGAATCCGGAATGATTAACGATTTAGACAGGAAATCAAAACTAATTTTCGCGTATGACATGAAATCAACACCCAGGATGCATGGATATTGCATCTCAGCAATCACATGAAATTTCCATAACTGCGAAAATTCTCTTATTTTAATTTTCAGCTCAACTGTGCCTAAATTTCTGCACTGTGACCCTTGAGCTGTAACTACTTCATCTAACGATTTTTTTAAAGGACAGAAAGAAAAATACGACCGGTACGTTTTTTCTGAAATAAATGACTTTTCCGCACCTGTATCCCAGAGCGCTTTTAAAAAAGTATCATTCAACAAAATCGGCACATACGGAAGTTCAACTGGTGATAATCTCAATGAATTAAGTCTAATTCTATTAGGAGGATTTGCCTCATTACGATCTCTTT
Source organism: Trichonephila clavata (assembly GCA_019973975.1). Classification (NCBI taxonomy): domain Eukaryota; kingdom Metazoa; phylum Arthropoda; class Arachnida; order Araneae; family Nephilidae; genus Trichonephila; species Trichonephila clavata. Next base: position 19,898 of record BMAO01019775.1, on the reverse strand, counting down.
GAAAGTTTAAATTGGCATTTCTTTGCCTTTCGCTGTTGCAATCAACACGCCTCCAATTCTGTTTTGCTGAATCATCATTAGGACCCTTCCTAACCACCATCCTACGGTTCTGATACCGGTCTGTTCTCTGATTTGGCTGATTGTATCGATTTCCACCCTCGAATCCTTGATTTTGATAATTACGACGAGGAAAATTATTCGCACCCCTGCCTAGTCCTCTTTGATCATTTTGACTATTTCCGACCCCAGTATCTCTCCAGTTTCTATTATTCCTTCTTTCCTCAGGATTCCTACTCACATCCCAACTTCGTCTAGCAAAATTATTACTCGAACCCTGATTTTCCCTGCAGTTATGACGTTCCTCATACCGGTCTACCAACTCTATCAATTGAGTTTTCGTTGTGGGGTTTCGAACTTCTAAATAATCCATTATTTGGGGTTCTAGTCGCATTACTATGTGATCAATCAACTTTATCTCATCATAATTTAATTCCAAGTTTTTATGTAATTTTAACATTTGAAAAATAAAGTCTGACGGGGCTTGACCTCTCCTTTGTTTTGACGAAAAAAACTGAGCTTCTAGCTCTGATTTATTCCGTATTACCGGAAAACTGTCTGACAATTTCTTTTTAAGTGTTGCAAATGCAGTCGCTTCTTCATTTACACACTCGAACCCAATCACTTGGAACCAGTCTAACGCTCTCCCAACTAAATGACCTTTTAAATATGCACACGATAGATTCGCCGGTATTTCATAGTAAGCTATATTATCATCAATATTATTTAAAAACTCAAACACATTTTCTTTACCCGAAAAAAATAACTCCGGCAAAACTCTAAATCCTGCACCTGCTCTTAATTCCGGTATTTCGTTTGGGCGCCAGTGTCGTAGTCTCCCACTACCCCTTTGCATATTATCTATGTTAGGATATGTAGTATTCATCATTAAAGACTACTCAAATAATAAATCACTTATTTATTATTTCTTTAAGACACAATTATACAATTAATAATCAACTTTAAGAACAATAAATTATCATGGAGTATTATCAGCATTCAATTATGGACGACGGAATACTAACTGATATCACGAGGGAAATAACACGTACAATCAAACTACACATTTAAATTTAAGCCACAAAAGTTACAGACCTGAAATCTTCTTCAGTAGGAACCTGGAACAAGTAGAATTTATAAAGTGGCTGTAATATAGGATATCTTCAATAACTTCTGATCCGCCTTAAATAATCTTCAAATTTCACTTTATTAAGCTAGACGGATAAAAACACCTTCTTGGACAACGACGTAGTTTACTTTTTAATCTCAAACACGGAGTTCTACTCTATCAAACCGCTTAGTCATCCTCTTCTTCATTTCATTTCTCCCTTTTATATCTCTTTCGAACTCGCTAAACACGAAACTATCTTATTTGCATAAGTCACACTTCCAGCTCTCAGTGGGGATTGGTCAAAATAAATACAATTTAAAAGTTTATCAGAGAAGGTTAGTGAAACGCGTAAGCACCCGTCACAAATTTAACTAATTTATATACAAAAGCACATTACTCATTAAATGAACGCAAGTAAGTTTGTTTTTTACATCAAACTTTGCAGTGATCATGGAGAAATGCACTTATAAATAATTATATTTAAATTAAAAGTAATTGTATTTAATGAAAAGTAAATTATTAGGCTAAATGAAATTCGAGTATATCTTGACTGAAGATAATTTATTATTAAAAATTTAGACTAGAAAATGAATATTATATTAATAAATTTATGCAGATATAGGATTGCATTAAATATAAATTTAGATAAATGTAATGTATTTTGCAAACATTTAGAAATGAGATAAGTTTAACAAAAAAAAAAGATCTTAATATATATACTTTTAATAGTATTGATATAAATTTTTTTTTCTCTCTTTCATATACTTTTATAAAAAATTAGACTTTTAAACATATTGGAATTATGTAGATCAAACATTTTATCCATTATTATCAAATTTTAAAAGATAATTAAACCTGATCCTGATGATAGTTATAAAATGGTTCAATATTTTTGCTAAGCATAACGTAAGTATTGAAAATATATATGTAAAAAAATCACAACTATTTAGAAACATTTTCGAGAGGTAAAAAATTTCATTAGCTCATTATATAATCTTCAACTACGAAATGAATTTAATTTATATTTTAAACAATACTTAACATGTTTAAAGTGAAATTTCACTTAGAAAGTTTCTAATTAATGCTAAAAATAAATTAATTAAGAAATGTTTTATAAGCAAGAAAGATTATTGTAAGCTCATTGAACTGAGGTAAGTTGTTGCTTATTCCACCAGTCTGACGTTGTCAGATCGAGGCCCACGAAATTCATCATGGCAACGGGCTAGAGATACGTCTTTCATTAGCCTAAGCTATGAGCCCATGAAGGTGTCAGCACGATTTTGCTCACGACAGATGGCGACACCATTCGGACCCACAGATTTAACGAGCACGTTCTCCGTTTGTACTCGGTGAGTATTTGGAGGCATCGGGCATCGAACCCAGACCTTCTGGTCTGGCGTCCGATGCTCTAACCACTAGGCTACCCACGGCCACTGAGATAAGTGATTATATATATATAACTGTCCAAAATATTATTTCAATACACATACTAAAATCCCGTTATAAATAATAACATAAATATATATTCAATTTAAAATTTCGAATTTTTTGAAATTAATAAAATTTTCAGTCCAAAAAAATAAATAACTTTTAAAAAACTTTACTTCGAAATAATTTAAAACTACATTAAACATCGAAGTCTATTTAAAACACATTTAACAAAATGAACACTTTAAAAAAATTTTTATCAACCAAACTTCGAAACTCTGGATAACCAATTTTTCCTATCTAAGCAATCAAAATCTATCCAAAAATGTAGTCTATCAAAATATCTCGGCAAACTGCTTTATTTTTTTACGATGACTGTACATTTTCTGTTGAAGCTTAGGCTGCGATAACCTTTCTGCTCTTAGATAAGCACGATTATATAAAGTCAGTATTATCTCCTATCCACGGAGGAGCCGGAGGTTGTGTCATCCGGATACTGATGAAACGCATCGTGAATACATCACATGTTATCGCACTTTTCTCAGTTCAGTTTGCTTGAGTTCTCCTCTTCAACACGGAAGGCATCCAAGTGGAAAATCGCTATCGTGAATGGAGACGATTATCGATCGTTAATTACCACAAATTTCAATGCATCTGTCGCATTTTTGCAATTTTGATCAAACTTCAATCGTCACCCCATCCTGTTGGCTTCCAGAAATTTTTATTTCTCTAACACGTTTCACGTTTCGTGGGAACTAAAAGTATTTAAAAGGGCATTCTTCAGTGTTAATCTTTGTATGTAAGGTATTTGCTTAACATACTGTGTGTTGTGTGAATATCGGATTCGGGTACAGACGAATTATAGGCAATCAGGCATAATTCCAAATTATAAGCACAATTTGCATTCAATAAAGTTGAGCCTATTCAACCGATGAAAAATTCCAAGGGAAATAAAATGCTAAGGTTTTGTTATTTTTCGTCAATTTCTCCGAAGCTTTAAAATTAATAGGAGGAAGTATTTTATGAATAAAAAAAGTCCTTCATATTTTTCTGCCATAATGTTAAATATTTTCCTTAAGCACCCATTTCCCTTAATTTTTGAAAAATGTTAATTTGTTTTGGAATTTGGAGTTCTTTTTAATTAATTTAATTGCAAAACTCCTCATGCTCCACATTGCATAACACGAGGCTTACAGACGTAAATGGTAACATCATTATAAAATTAAAAAAAAAAAATTAAAAACACATTTAAGAGACAAATATAAAATAAAAGGAAGAGAGGAAGTGCACAAATATAAAGATGAGGTACCTATAAAACTTTAAAAATCTATACAGTAAACAAGTTTGCTTAAGACACACTAAGGCTTTCAGTACAATTGACCAAAAAAGACAAATCAGGTGGCCAGGAAATATACCTAAACGTTTCAACTTCTTTTTAAAATTTTCTCTTATACAAAAATATAGTTTACAATACAAGAGATGTTCCGTAGTTTCAGCATCCTGTGATCGCAAGAACAAATTTCGCTACCAATTAAATTAAACTTAGAGAAATAGCTCTTAAAATTTCCATGTCCTGTTAGAATCTGGGATAACTTAAAATCAGTAACAAATTTCTTACATTTTAGCTGTAGATAAATGGTTGCAAAAAATTTTTCAGTCCACAAAGCTTTAGGTGAGGCCAAGAATTTGGCGTTCCAGGTTGAAACAGTTCTTTCTCAAGCTAAATGCTTTTAGTGGAACAATGGCACATACATCGGTAGGTTCATATCTTGGCAAGGAATTTTGGGTTGACAGATAAAACTTGATGAACTGTCTATGACGCTAGAACTTATAGAACAGAGGTTCACAAAATTTTTGTCTCATAGACCCCTTGCCATGTTTATCGGTTTTGGGTAGACCCCTGTTTACCTAATATTGAATTTTTGCAAATTCATCAACTTAAATGTCTTTTTGACAGCTGGTATAGAGCTACTTTAAAAGATTTAAACTTCTAACTGTAGTTAAGTGTAGTGTTTAAAACTTAAGAAAAAAAACACAGGAAAATAAAAAAAAAATTTAATTAATACATAATATAACTGGTCAGCAAATATATGTTTATTATGGTAGGGATCAATCTGGTGCTTCAATAACAAATTTTCAACATTTGGCATCAATCTTGTTAGGTTTAACCCTAAATCCCCTTCGAGTCTTTTTCTTATTTTGGAGATTGGCAATCGCACTGAAACTCCTTCTCACTAGGAAAAACAATTAAAAACTTCTTCACAATACTCCATAATTCGGGATAAATAACAGGTTTGTATATTTAAAGCCAAAACTGCTGACATCCGTTTCTAAACTTAATTTTATGATTCTGTTGGGGCCTATTCCGATTAGTTCCTTTTGTAATATGACATTTGGTTTTTTCCCCCCAATGAGACCATATGAATTCAATTCTTACTGTGGTAATTACCGTATTACATAGTCAAAGACCACATTTTCAAACCTAGTTTCAAAATCTGAATAAAGGTCATTTAAATGTTGAATGCAGGTTGAAACGTCATTTTCCTGGCAGATTGTCAGTGACCAATTAAGAAACTGGGAAAATTAGCGACGTCCAATATTATACTCCTTTAGCTTAACTCTGGCAAGAAAAGCTGAAAGGATGGTCCTTGTTTTAATAAAATTTATACTGTCACCTAGTAACTGAAAATCAACCCATTAAACTTAGCAAATAAATTTGTTAAATAGGTAAAATCTGGTTTCCATTTAATTAAATGTTTTTAAAAATTAAAGTTACGATCTGGTTCAAGGAGAACTACTATCTTAGACCCCATTTACACATCATGGACCTGCAAATTATTTTTTTGCTTACGTGGACCCTTTCAGGTCTCTATAGACCCCTGGGGGTCGCTATAGACCACTTATGAGTCACTGCTTCCTTCAGATGCCCGAACCCAGTGCCTTTGAAGACTCGCCGTGTAGGGGGGATTGATGCATGGTTGAATCAGTCGAGGCTCAAAACTCTCCCATTGGCAGGATGTGGTGGTTTGGAGAGGAGTGACAGCTCAGGTGTCATCCTCCTCACTTGACCATAGTTCAAAATTACGAAGTCCGTCACCATTAGCCCTCGTGTTATTTTATAGCGCGACGTTGGTAACCTGCGTATTATAATAGCGACTTTTATTATTAAAGTCAGTATTGATAAATTTTAATATTACTTTATTATAACTTACGAAACATAAAGCAGAGTTTAATTCGATTTGAGTTCTAGATTATTTTTATTGATAAAGCGATATATTTAAATGTGTCTTAAGAATATTTTACTTTTAATAATTATAATTTAAATACTCAACACCGAAGAAATTTGAGGATGAGTCAAAATTTTTGTCTGTACACAAAATTTATTTCTTTAAGTGTATTATTGAGTTAACTATAATTTTTAAAATTAACTTCGAGCACTTTCACAAACACACAGAACCTTCCCCATTTTCACACACACACACAAATACTAAATAGACTCAATAACTAATTACAATTTAATTTTAAAAAAAACCTGCTTTTATTGATTTACAACATAAAAGGTGTAAATTCTGTATTGATGTAGTATATTTTATATATCTGTGCAATCAGTGAGACTTTAGCTGAGACTAGGTTATTCGATAATCAATTCTCAGTAATATTTCTAAATGTGCACCCTGTTGTATAACGTGAAACACTATTTAACCCCTTACAGTGAGGGAGAGGGTGTTTATCAAAGTCACGCTTTTAAGCAACACGAGGGCTATTTGTGTCGGACCCCGCAATTTGAACCACGTCAAGTGATTACACTTCGAGCTGGTACCGAGATCTTGTAATTTCCACACCACTCCAACTGGAGGACTTTGAGCCACAGCATATTTAACATGCATTATCCCTTATTAGTGGCACTAGGGCTTGGATAAGCCATATATAAGTATGTATGAGAAGACTTATATTATTCAGATTATGTAAATATGTTTAATAAAAGTAGAGAACATAGTAAAAAAGGAACTGTACCCTGAAGAAATATGTACGAAATAAATAATCATGAATCATTAATTTCAATTTTGAATACTGAAAGTGTATACAATATATTCCCAGAGAATGAGTTATATTAGTCAAAATAATAAATCCAATCAATGAACTAATAGAAAAATGAATCACAAGAGATCATTTATCATGACTATTTATCGATAAATATGGATTTTACGAGGCTTTACTTATAAGATTGCATTAAATATTATAAATAATTTATTGAGGAAAAAAAACTCTTGGGAGCATTATAATCCTGACAATACAATTCTGGCCCTAGAAAAAAAAAGTAATCAAATAAAATATGTATATTAATTTGAAAATGAGCACCTTCTAAGCAATTATGTTTAATCTAAGAATAAAATGTAAAATAAAATTTCTTTAAAACCTATCTCTCATCCACCTTTAACACAACGTTCAATTGTACTCGTTAAATGTTTTTTGTTTGACCGCAGTTTACCCCAAGTGCGATATTTCCTCGGGTCCAAACTTTGGAAATGTTTGCGACAAATTTTTGATTCGCGCCCCAGAATAATTACAGCGATCTCGTTCAAAGTCAAATAAACAAGCCTTCGAAAGACGGGTCCAAAACGATTGTTAAAATTTCGAAACAACATCTCCGCGCCGTTCTCCCATGTAATTAGAGAAATATCAATCGTAACTTTGAGAGCCCCGGTACTAGCTATAGCAATGTGACAGTTTGCATAATTATCACCCGCGATACCCGGGGATGCGATGTATATTTGTGTCTGTTGCGGATAGTTTACGTGCATGGTCGGAAGTTTCGATAATTGCAGAGTGTCAAGTTTCGAATAGCTGGAGTCAGATAAAGCCGATAGGAACAGTCTTACGGAAAATGTTCGACCAAATCTTCCACTTCAAATCGTTGCGTAATTATGGGTTTCAGAGTTGTCCGGAGCGGTATCACAATTAGTTTGGAATTAACACGTCGCCGGCGCAATATTGACAGATCTCAACTCGCCGAAATGACTGGTTGCATTAGGAACCCTTTCTCAACTTTGTTCGCGGCGTAACATTTTGCTTTGCTTGATGCATATGCGTGCAGGCTCGTCTAGATTTACGGGAAGGATTTAAAAGTTGCTTTTCCCGGCTCTTCCGAGTAGAGGGAGAGAAATAAAATACTGCAAACTTGCTGATCTATGCTAATCAACGATGAGATGCGTAGCAGGTGGTGCAATGCGAATTTTATCCCGGCTAATTTATCTTTAATCGGTCCACGATCCGCGATTTGCGACTACCCGGTCATATTTCAAACTGCGAAATCTGTACTTAGTCGACTTTTCTATACAGGATGATAAAACTATCTCTGCCGAGTTTTACACTTTCCACTCACTGAGATGTGTTTTAAATCGCGGCCTCCTTTTCAAACTCACCTTTTTAATGTTGTTACAAAGACCTGCAACAACAACGTTTAAAAAGGCATCAATGAAAGAGCAGGCTAGCTCGTTTTTCCACCAGTTGCCTTTGAAATCGACGAATAAATGTTTTGGATTAATTTAGAACCTTTAATTTTGTGTTTCCGATTTTGACAACCACGCTTTGTTAGGATTAAAATATGACTGATCCTGATTTAGAGAATGGCTAGAAACGTCTCTCTCTCTTTTTTTTTTACATCCACCTCTTCATACGTACTGACAAGGTCTCGGGCAATTTCGGTAATGATTTATGGAAATTGAAATGAAAAGAGAATGATGCATCGAGTAATGAAGGTGCACGGGATAGAGTTTCTTAATTAAATTCGTGCTTCAAAAGAGAATTAAGTGAGTAAAGTAGTGGGTTCATTTTGGTAGTTTTTCCTTTCCCTTTGCAGTGGGCCACTCGGTGATAAATTTGTTTTTCCGGTGATTATTTTTCTTCCAGGAGTGTTTGCGTTTTTCTACCTACTTTAATTGACTTCCCAGTCAGTAAAACGGCTTTACGATCCAAGCTGTTAAAAAAGGGATTTGTCGAGGACTAGAAACATTTTATGCATATTATTTTTTCTTTGTGTTTTAAACTCCCTCTAATGTATTTCAACAGTCTGCGATCGCTCAGGGTATACAATGAATTTTAAAATATGGGCAAGCTCTTTTATTTATCGGTCTGTTTAAAAAGACATTTATGTGTTCTGGAAATGCTCTTATTCTTGAAATAGAGAAACTACAATAATCCTCAATTTTATTGACATACACCAGAAATATTAATTTTTATGTACCAAAACTCATAAGCAATTTTATTTAAAATTGAAAGAAGACTATACATCTTTTTAAAGCAGAAAAACTACATTAATTAGGATATTATAAGTTTGTTGATTCTATATCCCATACTCTTTCCGAAAAATTTAATATTTTTAGAAAGGAAAAAAAGAATTGTTACAGTTGAAATAATAGCTTGAATCGCTCTTTTTTGAGGGGGAAATATATTAGTTCGTTCCATAATCAGTAATCTAACTTAAAAGACTTTAGACTCAGTCTTATAGATAATAATGTGGCAAAATATTCATGATGTCATCAAAGGATAGTTGAATGAATAGAGAAGCTTTCTGAGTTAATTTAATTTTTCATGAAGAGGAGGAAGGGGGGGGGGAGGAGCTATCCTAGTGAAATAAACAATTATAAAAAAAATCAAGAAATAAATTAACTCTATACGATTGTGATAAATTATTTTCAATCTTTTTAATGCCTCCTATCACATTTTTAGTTAATATTTCAAGATTTGTTGTGCCCAAAATCATTTGAATTTTAACAATATCTATCTATCAATACACACACACACACACACACACACATATATATATATAAACATATATATATATATATATATACATATATATATATATATATATATATATATATATATATATATATATAATTCAAAAATAAACGCAAAATAGTTATAAGCCTAGGATAACTAGTCAAGATAGGAAAAAGTATTAGCCACAATAGTAGTATAGCAAACTTCTGACCTTAGGAACCAGGATTGCATGTTTAAACAAAGTTTTGCGGCTAGCCAACCTTCACCTGTATTTGCCAGTACTTTGGGCCATAGGGAAAGTAAGGAATATCACAAGAGAATTTAACTATTACAAATAAAACCATAGTCTATTAATATAAAACGATAAAATTATAGCCTATAATAATTACTAGTATATGTTAAAATCAATGCTAAAAACAATTCGATGAAAAGACTTATTACGTGAGTACAGCACTAATCATTTTCCCCGCGTGAATATATATATATATATATATATATATACATATATAATTTTTAATAAACTCTATTTGAGAGACTGAAATAACTTGAAAAATAAAGATAAAAATATTGGGATTTTGGAAACATATAATATAGGATGGCTGCTGCATTTTATGAACGATACTGAGACTGAGGACAGCTTTTAAATTTAAAAAAAGAGGGGTTTAACCAGTTTTAAAGCTAGCCAACCTTCCCCCTTTCTGTTTATAGTACTAAGGGAAATCTTGTGAAATATGATGTTACGGTATGGAGTTTTTGAAGTAATTTATGTGTATAAACACAAGTTACCGTAAATTTAGTTTCTAATCAACTAAAATGTGAGTTGCTATTATTGAACTTGATGGTGCTAAAAGGAAAATGAAATTATCCGATAATGGATAAGTTTGTCCTCAATTATTTAAAAAAATCTTTAACACTTGAATTGGTTGCCTGGAGCATCTTTGTAACACGTTATTTAAATGCAAAACGAGCAGATAAAAAGCATAATTCAGATATCAGTACTAAATGAGATTATAAGAGCTACATAAATCTAAAATGTAAGAACTACCAGGTTGTAAAATAGATTTGTTTACTATATAATCTTCATGTATGTCCAATTTGTCCAAGATTAGGAACAACTTATCGTTCGATGGCAAAAAAAATTGTTTCGATATAATATCTTTGACTCCAAAAATAGCTCTCGCTGACAGTTATTACTTTACCTTCAAAGGGAAAAAAGTGCAAAGAAACGTTCTAATTCATATAGTCATATAAGAATGCATAAAAGAGTGGAAGATGTTCAATGATGCGCAGCTGCTAAGCGTTTTTGTTTTTATTGAGATGTGCATGCAGCGTAACTTAACACATGTGGGGAAAAAATATTTCCGGTTGCTCAGTTTCTTTTTTATCAAATAAAGTGTTCATTCCCATTTGAATTTTCCTGCACAGTTCACTGAATCGTATCCTACACAAAAGATACGATTTCTTACGATCACCTCTCATAAGTGAAGTAAAAGATATGTCTCCAACAAAACCTACTGCAGTAAAAATACTTATTTTTATACAAATTCATTTAAATAAAGAAGATAAAATAAAAGTTACTTTTATTACTTCACTACTATTCCCAAATTTAATTTATTTGTTCATTATTTTTTATTGTTTCGATTTTTGCTGAATTGTTATTACATTTAATTGATGACAATGCTGTAGAATAAAAGTATACGATGATTGACGACAACACCGTACGAAAAGTTCTACAATCACTTGCATGAATTACTTCATATTGTTAAAAAAAAATAGCATGGCAATTTAATTTTTACTCAAGTAATATGTCATCTTTTTCTATAATTTGTCACGATTAAGATCACGGAAAGTACTAAAACATAGTGACAAATCCTGAAAGAAATTATGACTGTATTTTACTTAGATTACAACAGTTTACTTACGTAGTCGATATTTTAAGTAATCTTGTAATTTTTGTTAACACAGTCTGTACTTAACACTAGATTGCCCAAGGAAGTCATTTTGACTGCTTTTTAATTTCAATTCGAAAAACAATTACGTATATAATGACACCATTTCTTAGAACTTTTTAGAATATATTTTTTTCCAAGTGAAGTAAATTTTATTTTATGGTTATTATTTACTAATAACTTGTTTATGACTTGTTAAATAATAAAAAAATATTAAAAATTTATTCTAAGCAAATTTTTTAACACATTTGTTTTTCTTTCACAATGCAGTCATTTTGACAGCTTTTGGGCAGTATAGGTATATACTAAGTTTCAGTTTTTCTAGTGTTAATGGAATTAAAGAATAATATATAATTCTGTTAGCAAATAATTATTTAATGATAAGTCGAAATTTGCTTTTTGAAAATTTCAAATTTAGTGTTTATTATTTTTTTCTTTTAACAATATATTAAAATCTTACGACAGAATCTAATTTTAGCTAAATCAAGAAAATGTATCTAAGATATATAAATTTTACGGTAATTGTGTGTGTGTGAGAATGAATTGCATGAAGTTTAACCCCTTAACCGGTTTGCCGGTACTCTGTGCGAGTACTGGTATTTTCTTTTTTCTATATATCTTTGATTTACACATATTTTTAATCTTTACAGTAAGATTATTAGTGCTAGTGTTTTTAAGACATAGTTTGTCCATGGTACTGAAATACTTCTCATTCAGGATTTTCTTCGTAGTGAAGGCGGGAATTTTTCTTTGAATTGTAGTAATTTAGATTTTTGAAAATATTCGATAAAGAATAGAGATTGGCAAGGCAATGTGCAATTTGTTTTTTGAGAAGAAATGAAAATGGAAAGATAATTTAAAAAGCCGATATTATCTCTGTCCCATTGCAAGATTTAGTATTACACCATGCTTCAAATTGTGTGTGAAAATATATCTATGTGCACACACACAAACACAATTCCCAACCATCTGGGGGAAAAAATGACACGAACCTGAAATTTTTTTTTTTAAGTATGAGAGAAATTCTTTTAAGATATATGAAACATTCTTCATGGCATGCAGAATGTATTATAAATACATTTAAGGTTTTTTGTGTTCCTGATTTATCATATAAAAATAGCGTGAAAACTTTAAAATTGAAAATTAAAATAAAATTCTTCCTTTTTCGCGATCTCTAAAGTGTTATGCTTAGTTATATACAATAAAAAATGTGCCTTTTTTGGAACATTTTGAGCAAAAAAATTCACCGCTTGAGGGCTTAATTAGCTATAAATTGTAAAAATGAAAATGAGCAATTTATACAGCAAAAATCTAAGCATTTGTTTTAGCAAAATTTTATATTAATGGTAAATACATAAGGAAATTACAAAAATACTTTTTAAAAAATCATAAAAAGTTCACTAAAAATATTAGACTATTATATCAAACAAAATCTGTACTGTTTTCTGGTATTTAATTAGAGGTACTAAACAATGGAAAATTTTTTAAAGTTCTTTTATTACATTTGCGCTGTCAAATACAGAACCATTCAGGGTAAGTATTCGAAAACTTTTCCATTTTATTGAAATTACCAACCCAAATATTATTCCCTTTCACTGCTCTAAGCTAAAACACTATGCAGGTTGAATAATCAAGATCTACAGAATTTTGAAAAATTTGAAAGAGCTTGATATCCATACTCATTCTTCGTGAAGCAGTGACAAAATCTACATATCATATCCATCAAGATACGGAAGAGGAAAAGCATTCTTAATGATGAGCTTTACGTTTAACATACTGTCGAGTCGTCTGTGATATTTGTAGAATCCGTAGCGACAGTTATCACACCCTAACATAGAATTCCGTCAATAACAGCACAGAAGGGTGTTTCCCCCACCCCATTTCTTTTTTTTCGTACTCTTCGCAAAAAAAAAGACGATAAAGAAGTGGATAACAATAAAAAAAAGTAAAAGAAACCCAAAAACGTAAGAAAAAACTCACACATCTGTTTAGAGATTAGAGAAAAAGTAAAGATGGTACGTACTACATACTTATTTTTCTTTGAACCAAATGTGAAAGGGATCTATGTGGCTATGATTGTATGTCTGCAGACTGATCTGTAACTGATGTAATTACAGACTTTGGGTTCGCAACTTGCTTCATTATCAGCTGCATTAAAGCTGATACAACTGTAGAATTCTAGGGGTAGCCAAAATATTGCGGATTTTATGCTTCGTGATTTATTTTCCTGACTTCTATTTAATACTGTTGCATGCTTATATGTAAGTCGATTCATCTGGAAAAAAAAGAGAAATAAATATCGATTTTTAAACGTGATGCTCACATATAAGTTACAAATAATCGTGCTAAAACTTAAATTCGATATTGCATAGTAATAAGGTTTCAGTTTTTTTTTTATTTAAATTGATTATTGCTCTATGTTTCATTATGGATATTTAATTCGAGCATTTCTAATCGAGCAAATTTAAAGCTAAGCAAATTATCAACCGTAATTTGCGGTTAACACCCAGTGTGAGATCAGTCATACGTATTGAAAGTATTTTAATATTTATTTTGTTATATATATATATATATATAATTATTTTCATAATAAATCCCTCAAAATCTTAACATATTTGTTTATGGAATTTAAAAGTAATCAGTAATGATATATATAAGGAAAAATATATATTAGTTTATGAATGTACCTCAAAATATTATACATGAATACGGAAAGACAAAGAAATGTTTTAAGTTTAATTTTTTTTTAAAAAAATTAGAATTGAAAACATAAAATGTTTATCAAAAATTACTTTGTTATTTTTATTAAAGGCTTAACATATGTAAGAAATTTCTTTCTTTTCCAATAACTTAAAAATACAATAAACATTTAGGACGTATGTTTCAAAATTTAATATTTGGACAAAAGAGAGTCATTACAACGATATTCTTATACGGGAGTTATTAATATTTTTCATAAAGAAAACGAAATGACCCAATTGCTTCAAGGAAAAATATTATAACATCAGAGATTTTTTTAATTCTATAGGTAGAAATAATGCATTATTATATGCCACTGTAAGTTGCTAACTCTGTATTATTTTGTGGTAGATTGTTTAATCAAGTTTTCAAATAGGACTATTAACTACCTCAATAAGTTTACATTTGTTCTAATTCTGTCACATAATACAAAAATTTGATTTATTTTTTGTATTGCTAAGAAGGTGATGTAGCCACACAACTAAGGCTTATTAATATACAAGTATATTCATGAAAACTTTTTGAAATAGTTTCTTTGAAATTCGTTAATAAATAGTAATCGCTTGTGTGTGTGTGGTTTACATATTCATAAATAATTATTTAGTATTTATTATATTTTATAATGATATACATTAAACTTTACGAATACATATGAAACAGGAATTTTATATAATCGAAGCAATGATTTTTAAAAGTAGAAATCTAATATGGATTTTAAAACTTTTTTCATTTAATTATTTGGAAAAAATGCCATTAAAATGAAATTACAGCAATATTTTAATTGAAGTTTTAAAGTCATTCTTACTTATTGTTAAAGTCATGTATTTCCAAACGAATGTATCTCCATAACTCTTTCTATATAGAGGGAGGGGAGGGTAATACTAATGCGTAATGGTAAAAGATATTCATTCCATAATTTAGAACATATTTCTTACAAATTCATTGCTTGAAATTATGCATTTGATAATTCATAATCCTTTTATTTCTCCTTCTAAGTCTTGTTTAGAATTTTTAAATGATAACGGTTGGGAGGGGGTGGGGGAAGGATAAGTTTCCTTTTAAACTCGTTCGTAAAAAATATTTCTCGACTTATTTATTTCACCCCGAGTTGCAACCCCCCCTCCCCCCATGCAGATCCTTGTTACAGGAGGGATTATTTTTAAAAAAATAGCTTTATCTACAAGAGGATAAACCAAGTATTTTAATCATTCTAGAAGAATTAGATTTTTTAAATCTCTTTGGTCCGAGGCGTTAATGCTATTTTTATTTTTCCATTTGTCTAATATTCATGAGTTTTTAACATGCATTAACGTGTATAATTTGTTGATGTGCCCTTTGCTCACGACGTACAATTGATTGACACCGTCCAGCTTGAAAGAGAGAAGCACTGCTTGCCACATCGAGGCTCCTTTGGACCCTTTAGGAAAACCTTTGGTCTCTTAATGGCACTTGATTACGGCACTATTCCCACCCTTCGAGGAAAGTGGAAGGGGGACAAAGAAATACTAATATGTTACCGAGGTAAGGTGATAGAAGGCGGGCTTCTAGAAGAAAACCGCTGAAATTCTGCACAAAACAAACGTTTCTTTTTGTATGCATAGATACATATATATGTGGGACGGTTAGATAGATATATGTGGCAAAAATGATACGTTCCCAGGCCGAAACTGACTATAGTTAATGGTTGCATTCGTACAAGTCTTTTCTTCATTTGCAGTAAAGAAATATTGAGCTTGCCTTGAAAGAAATGTGCGATGGGATCTTTGAATGTGTTTTGTGAGGTTTATTTCCATTTGTTTTCCCGAGCATTAGTCTTCCGTTCTTTTGCTTGAGAATTATGACACCTATGCAAAAGGAACGGTTCCCTGGAACGGTACGAGCTGTTCAGGAGGTAGTTCTCAGATCATAAATGTGTTTTTGGATCAGCTGCTGAATAAATAGATAGCAAGAAAGAATTTTCTCGTGCCATTTATTTCTCGGAATGAAGACAAAAGGAAGCATTTTATGCAAATGTAATGAATTTCCTCGCATCAGACATTCGCGGAGATAGAAATCATGGTAAGATTTTTTTCTGCCTTTTTAGTTTAATCCAAACTGACCTTTTCTGATCGCTTATAATTTTGTTTCAAATAATCAATAAGGTGCCAAGTAGTTGGGGCATAAATGATTGTATAATTCTATAAGTATTAGCGAAAAAACATCCAAAGGTAAAATCTGAAGTGATTTTACTTATTTTCTTAATTATGTGATTGATTCTCTGAAATCATTATCGAATGATTCGGGAGAGATGATTTGATTGGAATTATTTATTTTACTACATGTTTTAAGGGTATTAAATGAAATTGCAATTTTATTTATTCTCGAATCTACTTATTGTATCTATTTTTGTTTAATTATTTATATTTTCCCCAAAAAATGTGTTTTTAGATTTTGTGTTGTATTGAATTAAGATTTATGTGTATTAAAATAATGCTTGAATGTGTGTATATCATATTATATATATATATTCTTTTAATGAGGTATTCTAATCTAGAGGCGTGAATTTTAGGTATTTTATCAGGTGCAATAATATATATATATTAACCAGATATTTATTAATGTTTGAAAAATAAAAAAAAATCGAGTGAAAAAATTAAAAATTTAAAAGTTAAAGGCTGATGAAGTGAAGGTTCTCAAAAAAATGGTGCGCCGTGCTTGTGATGATTGTAATTCTCCTGTTAATGTGAAAGGGGGGGAAAGTTAATTCTTTATCTAAAAAAATGCTGCTATCACATCCAAACTTTGAAGAAGTAAAAGAAAAAAAAATTCGGGCAAATAGCGATTGTCTGAAATCAAAAGGCTTTTTTTACCAGTTTTTTCTGACTCTTAAGAATTTTTTAAAAATAGTAAAAGTTTAAATTTTAGTATAGTTTTATTTATAATGTGCTACAGAGAGAAAAAGAGAGAATAAAATATATAGAGAAGGCTCGAATCAAATTTCAAGTAAATTGGTTCAGAAGAACTTGAGAGATATCATGATAAGAGTCTCGAAAAAAGTAATTTCGAGAAAAACGCGTTTATTAAAGTTTCGGGTCAAGTTACGCGCAGACTAGGCCACACAATGGTACTTTATGCTTACATTTTTTCAATCTGCGATTCCTGCTCCATGCATTGGGCCTTCTACTTCAAAAAACGCATTTTCTGAAGTTCTTTCTTCCAAACCAGCAGTTTTGGCCTTCTTTGGAGCGTCAGAAGCTCTTATTTCTGAGCACTGCTTTTCAGTTCATTTTACTTGTAAAAAATCCAATTCACTCAAAATATTTTAAATTTAGGCTGCACTCAGAACACGTGAGTCCACGTTGCTTTTAGGTTAGAAGTAAGTTGGCAGAAACTGGCTTTAACTGTACATTAAATATAAAATATTATTTCAAAGTATATAAGGGTGACTTTCACGTGGTTATTGTATTTTAAAATATATATAATGAGTACGAATAGTTTTACAAGGGCAAACGAACTCAAGTATACGGAAGATCTCTATCGTCTATTGTTCGATTAATTCCGACCAAGCCAGTTTATATGCCGCATCATTAAATTACCTATATCTCAAAAAATAATTATTATTTTGAAAACTCCTTTTAAGTACATATTCTTAACTGTTTAAGCTTTGAAATATGAAAAAAATTGATTTTTTTTCAAATTTCTAAACTAGAATACCCCTTTAAGACCCATCCCGCTCGTTCATGCTGGAACATTCCACGTTCCGGGGGGGGGGGTAAAAATGTTTTTACTATTTTTTCCAGTGTCATTGGGGAGAGTTATAAAAATAATAATTATATATATATATATATATATATATGTATAAATTCGCATAAATTTTCTATTGAGGGATTTTTATCCATGATGGTCTCGAGCTTTTCCAGACATTCCGTGATAATTGCTTTTTAGTTTACCCATCTAACGGGAAATAGTCGCCACTTAATCACCCAAAAATAAAAGGTTGAGATAACAGGAGCGAACAATGAAGGCTTTTGTGACTGTCTTAAATATGCACGTGTTTGTCTATTTGTGTTTGTACTGCACTTTTTTGTGTTGCTGCTCGCCAATAAAATATTAATGTTTAAAATATAATAGCCACCTCGTGCTTTCCCAGATTGCAACCACCATAAAACAAGTAATATATATAATTAAAGTCAATTACTACTTGGTCAAAACAAAGAAAAATTAGATTTTAGTTACTTTTTAATAAATACTTGCAATTATATAAATTTATGTATACATATGACAGAATCACAATAATAAGTGGCAATTTTTTTCCTCCCATATGAAATTAAAATTAATTAATTTTATTTATCTTAATGAATTAAGATTTAAGAAAATTGTATTAACATCAAGTGTCAACCACTACAAGTTTTAAAAATGTATTTGAACTTGAGTGGATGAATAAAAAGTATTAAATTAAGGATTGAAAATTTGAACAAGATATAAAAAAATGTATAAAGGGAGAATGTGAACTAATAGTAGGAATTGAAAAACATCAGTCGCAATACTAAAATGTATTATATATAAATCAAGTCCATAATTCTATATACTTGTGTATATATAAAGTGGCATATCCAAGGGGAGGTATGGGGTTCACCCCCCTCCCATAGACTAAAAGGTTTCTAATTTTTATGATTGAGATACGCCCTCTCGGCGTATCTTCAAGAATGTAACTCCCCTACACACACTTAAGAGAGGTCTATGTACGCTTATGTATATACAGTTGGACCGCCATTTAACGAATTTCTCTATTTTGCAAACTTTTTCCTGGAACCAAGAATATTTTAGAATTTTCATCGTAAAATAACCTCCAAATAGCGAAGTGCATTTTCAATTTATCGAACTTTTCCTCTTGTGATTCGATTTTCTTATTTCGCAAATTTCAAAATATTACTGGGCCTTCGTATGACGAAATGATAAAATCAGTTGAAACAATTCGACGAGTATTACACTGTAAAGAAAATACTCCTGAATGGGGGTTTTGGAGAATTGCAATGATGCGAGGGGTACATATATATATATTATGAGAGAAAATATTTTTTCAAACAAAATTAATAGACTTTGCCGGTAATTAAATTTAAAAACACATGTGCTAATCTATATTTAAAATTACTGATTACAAAAAATGTATAATTAAAATTACTTGTAGACATAAAATTATAAAATGCTACTAAAACGGATTAATTTAAATGTAAAATTACTTTTTAATAGTTGAAAATGCAGTGTATTTCTGGATAATTTTTTTCTTGTTTTTCTTTCGGATTTCTTTTCAATGGGTAAGATAAATAAAATAAATATTAATTTGCAAAAAAAAAATGTGAATAATTACTTTATATAATAATGTATAGTGTGTTTACGAAGTTAAAATTTGTTTTATGTGGTTTATAAAGTATATTGAAAGATGAATCTCTCTCTTTAACGAATTTTCCACAGCGAATTTTTTTTTCGGGATTTAGTGACAACTAGTAAAATAAAGGTCTGAATATATTTAGTGAGTGTTGTCAAATTACTGATTAAAAATCACACATCTGTATTGTATATTAACTTTATAAATCCACTTAGAAATATTTACATTTACTTGAGAGGAACTGTAATTATATAAGCATATTAAATAATATAATCAGACTGAATTCAGGATTTTATCTTAGGTTTAAAGAAGTATGCAAGTAACACTACTTTGCCCAACAGGGGAAGAAAACGTGATAATAATAATAATCGTAATGATGACAATAAAACATAACAAGCTGCAAAGAAAGCAACAACACCTTTAAAATAAATGACAGTTTGGGTATTTTAAAAATAACCCTTGTATC